>PVLC010002828.1:0-71620 GCA_004027655.1 Graphiurus murinus | reverse complement strand
CCCCAAAAAAATTACATTTTGAGATACTCTAATAAAAGTTTCATTAAAGAGAGGTAATCTGCTGGATTTTGTGGCACTCTCCAGTAATCCCAGTACTTGGGAGGCTGAGACATGAGGCTTGCAGGTTTGAGGCCAGCCTCAACAACTTATGAGACCCTGTTTCAAAATAAAAAATAAAATAGGGTTGGAGGTGTAGCCCAGAGGTAGAAAGCCCCTGGGTTCAATCCTCAGTAACACACACACACATGAAGGGCTAGTTTGACATAGCCATACCCCTGGGTCACTAGGAAATTTTACTGAGGTAGAGGGCACCTAAGTTTTACTTGGATCCATTCTCCACTTATAGACAGGAAAATGTCTGAACAGTCAGTCTAGTGTAGTTACTATTTCCTGCCTTCTGAATCCAGTCAGTGTAATGCCACTAATGGAATGACCTAGTGTGATATCTAGTGAAAGGTAGAGGTGATCAAGGGCGTTGCACAATAAATGATAACACAGGAATAGAAAGTTGATATTATCATTGAGGTGGGACAGGAACGGTGTATTGTTGGGCTTGCCAGCCGAAAACAAACTGCTTCCAGATGGCCTTTTTAGAACAGATATAGAGATAAAAGCATTTGCTATAGAAATAGCTACATACTGGATTCCAGGGGATGAGCTGGTTTGTCCAGGCAATGAATCTCCAGCTGGCCCAGCAGCTGCGCTCCAAGGCATTACCAAATTCAGCTTACAGTGTTTCACTGTCATTCTCCCAGGCTCGTCTGTTTTCTGCACAGGCCAAATAGGTGAGTTGAGTGGGGAACCATCGTCTCTGCATCCTTGGAGACCTTGAGAATGTCACCGATCTCTGAAATCTCTCCAGAAATGCAGTCTTGCTTTTATGTACTATTTTTCTAGGTATAGGAAGTTCTAGTGACCTCCACTTGGGCTTTTCCATCAGAGTAGCCTTGATGCCACAGGTCAGAGAACTAATAGGGGTGGATTCTACCAGTCACTGAGTATGCCTATTCCAATTATGCTTTCTAGAATGGGAGAAATAACCATGAGATTGGATCAGGGATCCACCAGACCCACTGTGTGATGGACTTGAGCTATAATTCTGTTGTTCATTTGGCCTCAATAAGTCCCTACTCTGACTGTTGGACCACAGTGATTTTTTTGTGGCACTGGGGATTGAACTCAGACGCATTTTACCTCTGAACTACACCCCCAGCCCATTTTTATTTCTTATTTGAAAACAGGGTCTCGCTAGGTTGATGAGAGTCTTACTACTTGCTTAGGCTGTCCTGGAACTTGTGATCCTCCTGTCTCAGGACAGAATGTGCTGGGATGAGATATTTAAAGGGCTAATGGAAAAAAAACCCCGTCAACTGAGAATTCTATATCTTCAAAACTGTCTTTAAAAATGAAGAAGAGATTAAGATATTCTCCAGTAAGCAAAAGCTTAGGAGGTAAATAGCCACTAGACCTACCCTATCGGAAATGCTAAAGGGCCCCTTTCAGTCGAAGTGAAAGGATGACAGAAATAACAAATAACTTGAAATCATATGAAAATGTAAAGATCTCAGTAATAATGTTATGAATAAAGATAAAAGCAGTATTTATTGTAATTTAGGTTTATATCTACCTTTTAATTTGTGTAGGATTTAAATGACAAGGGCTTTTACAATAAATCTATATAGATTTACAAATCTATATTGATGCATATATAACATATGAAGATGAAATTTGCGAAATCAATAATACTAAGTGTGTGTGTGCACAGGTAAAATTGTAAAGAGAATTTTTGAGTATGACTAAAGTTAAGTGGGTATTGATTTAAAATAGGTTGTTATGAAAGTATATTAAACTAAATGCAAATAAAAATAGATTGTTATAACTTTAGAATATAATTTTCATAATAGCCACAAAGAAAATGTGTGTATACTATACACAAAAGAGAATGTGAGGGGAATAAAAATGTGTCAAAACAAATAACCAAGGGTGTGGTGGCACATGCTTGTAATACCATTTCTTTGGAGGTTGAGACAAGAATATCACAGGTTCCCAGCCAACGTCAGCTACTTAGTGAGACCCTCTGCAACTTAGTGAGACCCTGTTTCAAAATAAAGAATAAAAAATAGAACTGGGAGTGTAGCTCGGAGGGAGAATGCCCCTGGGTTCAAAGCCCAGTACCGCAACAAACAAACAAACAAACAAACAAACAAAACAAAACAACATAAAGGACCTCTGAAATGGAAGAAATGAGGGACAAAGACCTCTGAGATACACAGAAAAAACAAATGAAAAAAGTAAGTCCTTCCCTATCGGTGATTAAATGTAAATATATTAAACTTCCTAGACAAATATAGAATGGGAGAATGGGTAAAAAAGGAATCTAACCATATGTTTATTTGAAAGAAACTTAAAGAACCCAATCAAAAGATGGGCAATTGAGCTGAATAGAAACTTTACATCATGTAAAAACCTTTCAAATATTTAAATATCTTGTGCCAGCAAGTCTGGCTGTTAGCGGCGTTTTGATTTGCATTTCACTGATTGCTAAGGATGTGGAATATTTTTTTCTTATATTTGTTGGTCATTGTATTTCTTCTTTTGAAATGTTTCTATTTGGAAACAGGGTCTCATTAGGTTCCTGAGAGTCTTGCTATGTTGCCGAGGCTGGCTTCGAACCTGCGATCCTCCTATCTCAGCCTCCCAAGTACTAAGATTAAAAGCATGCACCACCACACCCAGCGTAACCTAGCTTTTTACACTAAGTGATTTTAATCTCATGCTGTGTCAATAATATATTTCTATAATATCACTTGTCATTAATGTGCCATAATTTACATACTAGATTCCCTATGATTGAACACTTGAAGTGTTTCCTATAATTTGTTATTGCAAATAATGTTGTAATGAGCATAATTGTACATATACTTTTGTGAACATGACAGCTTATTTCCTTATACCAAGTCTTAAATATGAAATTGTCAGGTCAAAAAAAAATTACCTTTTTTTGGCACTAGGGATTGAATCCTGGGGGGTTTCATCACTATTTTTCTTTTGAAACAGAGTCTCACTAATTTACCACGTGGTGGCTTCCAACCTGCGATCCTTTTGTCTCAGCCTCCCATGTACTGGGATTATAGGCCTGTGTGACCTTGCCCAGCTAAATCTGTGTGTGTGTTGCTGGGGATTGAACCCAGAAGTGTTCTACCTCTGAGCTATACCCCCAGCCCTATTTTACTTTTTATTTTGAAACAGGGTCTTGCTAAATTGCTGAGGCTGTTCTCAGACTGCCTGCGATCCTCCTGTCTCAGCCCCCCAAGTACCAGGATTGCAGGCATGCATCACTACACCTAGCAATTTTTACATTTTTAAAAAGTGTTTGACTCATTTCCTACCAACATCATTTTGCTCATTTAAAACAATCGTTTGCCTTACAACTGGATTTTCTATACTTTCTTGTCTCTTATTGTCTTTAGAATAATTATGTTGAATGGTCAGCATTGTTAAACACAATTCTACTCTTACCAGAATGATTTCTTCCTCTTTATTTGGTGTAGTGATCTAACCCATATGTTTGGTGACTGACATAATTCTACCATTCAACCTGAGCTTGCCTTGTTCTTTCTACACTTCTCATTTTGCCATTCCTTTTGACCATTCTTTTCTGTGTGTGTCCTTCTCTTTGCTGATTCCCTATTTGCTATGAAGGCCTTAGTTAAGCTTCTTATAGTTCTGTGTCTTTAAGGAAGGCATGCTTAAAGTGTGTACCATCTACGATGTCAGCTCCGCTAGAGCCAAGTCTCACTAACCTCTCTTCCAAGGTTCCTATGACCCAAAATAGCTTTACTGGTAACTTACTGGTCATTAGGATGTTAGATCACTCTTGGCCCTAAGAGTAGGAAAATAGGCCACGGTGGCAAGGCACTAACGTTATAAATTAAAAGGCTGTAGTAACATGACATGCAATTGTTTTAGTGAAAAAATGACGTCACGAGTTCGTGTTGGCTCCTTTTTTTTTAATCCCTGATCCCATTCTTGCCTACATTTTGAAAGCTCATCTAATGCCAGGTGTGGTGGCACATACCTGTAATCTCAGTTCTTGGGAGCCTGAGACAGAAGGATTACAGGTTTGAGGACAGCCTCAGCAACTTAACAAGACCCTGAACAACTTAGTAAGACCCTCAGCAACTTAGTGAGACCCTGTTTCTTCCCCTTCTATTCACTCTTCTCTTTTCTTTTGTCTTACTCATATAGTAACCATTTTTTCATGCCCTCCTTATTCCAAACACTTTTTGTCATAAGAAACACTGTATTTGACAGTTCCCCAGATTACATATAAAGAATATTAATTAGAAATCTCTAGCTTAGTTTTTTTTTATGCACGAGAAATGGTATATTGTCTCTTTGGGGCAAAACTATTTATATGGCAGTTAAGATACTATATTACACCAAAAAGGCAAACTGACTCTCTGTAAGAAATACAAAAAGGAAATTATTAAGTTCCTTTTTATGTAACCAAATACTTACAACTAATTTTAGAGCAGTAAACAGGAGATTACTGAAGGTAACAAAGGTGAGCTGTAATTTCAAAACATCATGTTGTATACCATAAGTTTTTATAATTTTTGTCAATTAAATACTTAAAAATTAACTAAATAAAAATAAGAAGAGTCCATTATCAAACTAATGACATAGGATAGTTTATCTAAAAGAAAATTAATGGTTATACCACAAAAAACCATATAAGTATGTGGGATAAAGCATATTTTCATTAGCTTTGCAAGGTACAAATAGAGCAAAACATCATGTTTTATACCATAAGTACATGCAATTTTTATTTGACAATTAACATTATAGTAAAATAATATGTTTAAAGCTGACCAAAGAGAAATAAAAAAGAAAATTAGGTGGAGCATGATGGCAGCTAAATAAGTTCCTCCAGTAACCCCCTCCCCACAGCACCGGTATGCACAGTTACTCATGCACCACATGACCTTCACAAGGGGCAAGGAAGCCAGGGTAGAGATTTTAGTGCCTGCTTTTAGTAAAATAAAGACACCTGATACATTGAAGAAGGCAGGAAAGAGCTGCTAGCACCACCCCTCCCCCAACTCCAAGCAGCACAGCCTGGAGAGAGATCCCTCCTGCATGGGAAGGGACAAAGAATTAAGTTCAAGCCTTAGACTTGTGTCCCAGGAATGGCCCTGCCACAGCTAAACCCAATTCCAGGCAGACCCCAACTAACGTCACTCCAAGGCCAGTACCCATAGGCTGAGCTGCTAGAATTGTGATTATTTCTACCATCACTCCTCAAACCTTGGTTGCAAAATGTGGAGCAAGACTGTACTCACTGGGGAGCAGGCCAAAAAGCCACCGTAAGACTTGCTTGGAGATTAGACCTAGGCATATTGTAGCAAGGCCTGGCACCAGGCAGAAACCAAAGGCCTCTGAACCCAAGTTGCAGACAGAGTCCTTAGATCTGACTAGGCAGCAGAGGGAGATCATGTGCTCAGGGAATGAGGGTGAGATTTGTGTGTCATTGTCAGGATTGGAGTGGGCCTGGGTCACCGCCACCACCAGACCACATAGCCATTTGTTGTAGATGTGAGACACAGGTGTGACCCAGGACTGCCTTCACCTATACTTCCTATTATGGTTTGGATCTAGAATGCCTCCTGGAAGAGCTCAGGTGTTGACAATGTAAATATGTTCAGAGGTGAGATAATCAAACCATGAGGGTTCTGATCTCATGGGTGGATAAATCCATTGATGTTTTAATGGATTTACTGGGTGGTAAGATAGGCAGGTAGGAGCCGGGTGCGGTGGCGCATGCTTGTAATCCCAGCATTTGGGAGGCTGAGACCGGAGGATCCGGGTTCACGGCCAGCCTCAGCTACCTAGTGAGGCACTCCACAACTTAGTGAGACCCTGTTTTAAGATAAAGAATAAAAAATAGGGCTGGGGGTGTAGCTCGGAGGTAGAATGCCCCTGAGTTCAATCCCCAGTACTGAAAAGAAAAATAAAAGATAGGCAGGTAGGGTGTGACTGGAGGAGGTGGGTCACTGGGGATGTGGCCTTGGGGACTATATGTATGTGTCTTGTCCCCTCCCCCCTTCTGCTTCCTGCTGCCATGCCCTGGGCTCTGCAGACTTCATCTGGCCTAACACGGACTGATTTGGTTATTAGGTATTTTGAGTCACAGCAGTGAGAATGCTTACTGAAACACTTCCCCAACCACAGGCAGCACACCCTGAAGCAAGAGCATGTTTTCTGGGAACAGTAAGCTCAGGGAAATTAGTGTTTGGGTTCTCTGGGTTCAATCCTCAGTACTGCAAAAAACAAAAACAAAAACAAAATAAAACAAACAAACGAACAAAAACAAAATAACTTTTAGAAAAACATGACCTTATGTAATGATCCAGGTAAGATGCCAAAAACTTATAAGCTAATAATAAGGATGAGCAAACTCTCCAAAGCAGAATTTAAGACAGCTAGCTTAAGGAAACTCAAAAAGCTTCAAGAAAAAAAAAAAAAAGAACAGAGAAAAGACAGAATACTCTAACATAAAAGTACTGAATAGAGGTATGGAACGAATTTTAAAACTCAAACAGGAATCTTTGAGATGAAAAATACATTAAGTGAATTTTTATTTTTGTGTGCGTGGTACTGGGAATTGAACCCAGGGGCATTCTACATTTGAGCGACACCCCCAGCCCTATTTTATCTTTTATTTTTAAACAGGGTCTCACTAAATTGCTGAGGACCTTGCTAAATTGCTGAGGCTGACCTCAAACCTGAGATCCTCCTGTCTTAGCCTCCTAAGCACTGGGATTATAGGTGTGAGCCATCATGCTTGGCTTAAATAAAATTTTAAAAGTGATAGAGACATCAATAGCAGAATAGATTAAACAGAAGGGGCAATTAGTGAGCTCAAAGACATAGGGGAAATACACAGAAGAGAAAAAAATAAAGAAAGCCTATAGGAAATTTGAAACAGCATTAAAAGAATAAATTCAGGTTACTGGGGTACTAGAGGGACTTGAAAATGTGAAAGGGGTAGAAAGCTTATTAGAAAAGATTCATAGCAGAGACCTTCCCAAACCTAGAGAAAGATACTCATATCCAGGTATGGGAAGGCCAAAAATGACCAGTCAAATTGATCTCAACCAAGTCTACTCAAGACATATTATAATCTAGCTTTCCAAGGTGAAGAGAGAATAGAAGATTCTCAAGACAGCAAGAGGGGTTGGGGATTTAGCTCAGTGGCAGAGCGCTTGCCTAGCACGTGCAAAGCCCTGGGTTCGATCCTTGGCCCTGTAGAAAACAATACGAAAAATTATAAGAAAAACACAAAACCCCAGTTAAAAAAAAAAAAAAATCCCCTCAAGACAGCAAGAGAAAAGAAACAACACATAAGGGTGTCTAAATTACCTGACCGCAGACTTCTTTTTTTCTTTTCTTTTTTTTTTTTTGCGGTACTGGGGATTGAACTCAGGGACATTCTACCTCCGAGCTACACCCCCAGTCCTATATTTTATTCTTTATTTTGAAACAGGGTCTCACTAAGTTGTGGAGAGCCTCACTAAGTAGCTGAGGTTGGCCGCAGACTTGGATCCTAAGGTTTCAGCCTCCCAACTACTGGGATTACAAGCATGCGCCACCATGCCCGGCTTGCAGACTTCTTAGTAGAATCCTTACAGGTCAGCAGAAACTGGCACAAGGATTTCATATCTCTGAAGGAAAAATGAGAATAGAGAATACTGTACCCTTTAGAAATGAAGGAGAGAAAAGGCATTCACAAACAAAATCTGATTGAACACTTCTCCACTAGATTTGTACTATGGGAAATGCTAAATAGAGGTTTTTTTTTTGGTACTGGGGATTGAACCCAGAGGTATTCTCCCTAGGTTGATGAGAGTCTCAGTACTAGCTGAGGTTGTCCTTGAACCTGGGATCCTCCTATCTCAGCCTCCCAAATACTGGGATAACAGGTGTGCGCCACCATGCTCAGCATAAACAGAGTTCTTCAAACTGAAAGAAAGAGACAATGATGAGTAAAAGAAAATATGAAAAAATATAAAATTCACTGGTAAGAGTAATTATATAGGCACATTCAGAATGCTCTTATATATTATATATTATTAACATGGTGCATTAAAATTCATATATTTAGTAAGAAGACTAAAATAATTTTAAAATAACTACATCAATATATTAAGACAGGCAATATAGAAAGATATAAAACAAATATTGAAACTCCAAACTATAGAGGAATGGAGTACAAGTGTGGAGTTTATTAATATATTTTCACTGTTTCTCTTTTTGTGTTTTTCTATTTTTAAAAATCACCTTAAGCCGGGCGTGGTGGTGCACGCTTGTAATCCCAGCATTCGGGAGGCTGAGACTGGAGGATCCGGGTTCGCGGCCAGCCTCAGCTACCTAGTGAGGCACTCCGCAACTTAGTGAGACTCGGTTTCAAAATAAAGAATAAAAAATAGGGCTGGGGGTATAGCTCGAAGGTAGAATGCTCCTGAGTTCAATCCCCAGTACTGCAAAAAAAAAAAAAAAAATAACCTTAAAATAAGGAAAAAGTAAAAGAAATGGTAAAAATGTGGGAAAATATAATAGACTATTCTTTTTAGTAATATAATACATACTATACATAAGTATATCTTAAACTATGTATACTTATATAATTAATAGTAATATACACAAACATTGAAAGCAGAATGTATAATAATGTCTGATGGAGTTTTCAATGTATGTAAATTTAAAAATATGAAAATAATTACATAAATGGAGGAAGGTAAACATTTTCACATCCAAGTTCACATTACAAAATATTAATTAAATGACTATGATAATTTATGTATATTATAGTCCTTATAATAATAACTAAATAAAACTGTTCAGACATATATAATAAAAAGTCACCTTATGCTGCTATCATTTCAAAGTAGCTTGTTATAATCAAAAGACTTTCGTTTATATATCTCCTGGTAAGCACAAAGTGAAAATTTGTAGTAGAGAAATAAAAAATGATACACAAAGAAGTAAATATTTAATAAACCACTTACTCACAAAGGAAGACTATGGAGAAAAAAGAAAAAATTACAATAAAATGAGGAAAAAATGCGACAAAATGGCCGCAGAAAAATATTACCTATCTATGATTACTTTGACTGTAAATGAATTAAATCCTTGAATTAAAACATGTAGAGTGACTGACTGGATTAAAAAACCAAGATGCCACAATATGTTGCTTATAAGAAAACCTATTCAACTCTATGAATACATATAGATTTCATTTTGCTCAAGAAATTTTTCAAAATTAAAATCATGAGCCAGGCATTACACATGCCTGTAAACCCAGTACTTGGGAGGCTGAGACAGGAAGATCACAGGTTCGAGGCCAGGCTCAGCAACTTAGTGAGACCCTGGTTCAAGATAAAAAAACAAATAGGTCTGAGGTGTATCTTGGAGATACAATGCCTCTGGGTTTGACTCCCATACCCCCCCAAATTGAAATCATATAGACTATCTTTTCTATCCACAATGCAATTTAACTAGAAACTAATGAAAAAAACCTTTTATACAAACACATGAAAATTAAGCAACTTACTACTGAACAGCCAATAGATCAAGAAAGAAATCAAGAAAACATATTAAAAATGTATCGAAACAAGTGAAACTAGAGAAACAACATACCAAAATCTATGGACTACAGCAAAAGCAATACAAAGAGGGAAACATAATAATAACCATTTACATAAAAAAGCAAAAAAAAATCTCAAAAAACAACATATCACTGCATCTCCAGGAGTTAGAAAATGAAGAACAAACCAAATCCAAAATTATTAGAAGGAAAGAAATAATAAGGATCAGAACAAAAATAGACACCAACAAAATCACAAAAGATTAATAAAATGAAAAGCTGATTCTTCAAAAAGATAAATAAAATTGATAATCTCTTAGTTAGACTAACTCAGAGAAGACTCAAATAAAATCAGATATGAAAAGGGAGACATTACAACTGACTACAGAAATACAAAGAATCATTAAAGATTATTATGAACAAAAATATGTAAGCAAATTTAATGATCTAGAGGAAATGGAGAAATTCCTGGATGCATATTCCTTTCCAAGTTTGAATCATGAAAAAAAGAAAAATCTGAATGGACCAAAAAAGAAGTAACAAGTTGAATCACTAATAAAAAAACTCTCCCATAAAAGAAAATCCAGGGCCCATCGGGCCTGACCCACTAAGTTCTACCAAAAATTTAAAGAACTTATACCAATTCTTTTAAAACTGTTCCCTCCAAAATCAAAGATGAGAGAATTCTTCTGAACACATTCTACAAGGCTAGCATTACCCTGGTACCAAAACCAGAGACGAGCACACCAAAAAAGGAAAACTACAGTCCAACATCCTTGATGAGCTTACATGCCAAAATCCTTAACAAAATACTAGCCAACTGAATCCAATAGCACATTAAAAAGATTATTCACCATGGTCAAGTGGAATTCATCACAGAAATGCAAAGGTGGTTTAATATACACAAATTAATATGATCACCACATCAGCAGAGCAAAGGACTAAAACTGAATGATTTTTCTCAATAGATGGGATAAAGGCATTAGATAAAATTCAACATCCTTTCATGCTTAAAATGGTGAACAAATTAGGTGTAGAAAGATCATGTCTCAACATAATAAAGGCCATATATAATAAGCCAACAGCAAAAATTATGCCGAATAGGGAAAAGCTGAAAGATTTCTCTCTAATATCTGGCACAAGACAAAGATACCCACTTTTGTCGCTGTTATTCAACATAGTACAGGAAGGCCTAAGCAGAGCAATCAGGCTAGGCATCCAAATTGAAAAAGAGGAAGTCGAATTGTCACTATTTGCAGATGACATGATCTTATATAAAGAAAACCCCAAAGACTGAAACAAGAACAGTAAGAAAAATAAAGTCAGTAAAGTTACAGAATACAAAGTCAACATACAAAAATCAGTAGCATTGCTATATGCCAATAGCACGCTATTGAAAATAGAAATCAAGAAAGCATCCCATTTATAATCACTACAAAAACTTAAATACCCAGGAATAAATGCAAGCAAAGAGGTGAAAGATTTCTAAAATGAAATGTAGGTTATCAGGAAATATGTTACGAATTGTTTATTTTAAAAGCTAGGGAAAGCTGGGCGTGGTGGCGCACGCTTGTAATCCCAGCATTCGGGAGGCTGAGACCAGAGGATCCGGGTTCGCGGCCAGCCTCAACTACCTAGTGAGGCACTCCACAACTTAGTGAGACTCGGTTTCAAAATAAAGAATAAAAAACAGGGCTGGGGGTATAGCTCGGAGGTAGAATGCCCCTGAGTTCAATCCCCAGTACCGCAAAAAAAAAAAAAAAAAAAAAAGCTAGGGGAAGCTGGGTGTGGTGGCGCAAGCTTGTAATACCACTACTTGGGAGGCTGAGACAGGATCACAGGTTCTCTGCCAGCTTCAGCTACTTAATGAGGCCCTCCGCAACCATGTTTCAAAAATCAGGGTAGGGGTGTAGCTCAGAGGTAGAATGCCTCTAGATTCAATCCCCAGTACAACACACACACACACACACACACACACACACACACACACACACCCTAGGAGAAAATACTGGCATTTTATAATAGAAGTGGAGAGCACTGTTTCTGGCTGGAGAACTAAAATTGAAATATATTTGTTATTGGTTCGTGCTTTAGGAATTAAATTCTGGCTGCCTCAACTATAGGGATCAGTACTACATCCATTCTTGTACCACTCACATATTTACTTGGTAATTTTTTCTTAAGGATATCATATTTGATTTTGAAGCAACTAAGGCAAATTTTCAGAAAGCATTTATATCTATAAGTGATGCCATAATTAATTGAGATTTACTCTTAACTATTTCTCCATTTTTACTCTAAATAATTTGCTAATTTGGTGGAAAATGCTGCTGTAGAGATTGTTAATATTTGCAGGCCTGTGAGTATTTCTTGAATTACTGTGGTACAACTGATGAACCAATATTGATGCGTTATTATGAACTAAAGTCCATAATTTTCATTAGGTCACATTCTTGGTTGCACAGTTCTATGGTTTGGACAAATGCATAACATCCATGTATCATACGAAATAGTTTTACTGACCTAAAAATCTCCTGTGCTCCACCTGTTCATCCCTCCTTCCTCTCTCTAAACCCTTGGCAACCACTGTTCTTTTTACTTTCCCTGAAGTTTTACATTTTCCAGAATTAAATCCAATAGAATCATAGCCTTTTCAGGCTGGCTTCTCTCACTAATCAACATGAATTTAAGGTTTTCTATGTCTTTTTCTGTTTTCATAACTCATTTGTTTCTTTTTCATTTCCATCACTGAATACTATCCTACTGTATGGATGTACCACAGTTGTAATTGTTATATATTAATTGCCGTTGTTATTTGTTTCCTTTTTGTGATATGTTATTTTTTAATTGGGTGCATTGTAATTTTACATCATATTGGGGTACAGAGTGTTAGAAAAATACATGCACACTCTTGTTGCCCTCCCCACCAAGTTCTTCCCCTCATCCCTCAAGTCTTTGAGATTGGAATTGGCAATTTTGTATATGTTCATAGCATTATTTGTACTATTGCATTCTTTATAGCTTCTTCCACTCTCCTCCCTATTCCCCTTCATCACTCCCCTGGAGTCTCTGTTCATCTATCTGATGTTGTTCTTATTGCCAAATCTCTCTCTTATTTCCACATATAAGAGAGAACATACATCTACTTGTTCTTTGGGACTGGGTGTACTCACTTAGTGTAATATTCTTGCCATCCATTTTCCAGCAAATGGTGGAATTTTGTTCTTCTTTATGGCTGAGTAATGTTAAGCTTTTTATGCTCTTTGTATATTCTAGATATTAGACCTTTGTCTGATGAACAAGTGTTGAAGATCTCCCATTCTGTAGACTCTTTCTATAGAATCTTGGTGGTTTCCTTTGCTGTGCAGAAGCTTTTTAATTTAATGTTATCCCACTCATTAATTCTTGTTTTAATTTCCTGAGCTTTTGAGATCTTATTAAGGAAGTTTCTACTTGTACCTATATGTTGGAGTATTGGTCCTATACCCTCTTCTAGCAATTTCAAAGTTTCTGGTCTAATTTCTGGGTGTTTGGTTCTATTTTTCTACATATGGATAGCTAGTTTCCCCATCACCATCTGTTGAAAAGGCTGCCCTTTCTCCGTGTATGTCTTTGGCACCTTTATCAAAGCTCAACTGGTTAGAGATATGTGGCTTTGTTTCTGAGTCTTCTATTCATTCCATTGGCCTATATGTCTGTGTGCCAGTACCACACAATCCCTATCAAAATACCATCTTCATTTTTCATAGACATAGAGAAATTAGTTATAAAATTCATATGGAAAAACAAAACAGCCAAAACAATTCTTAGCAATAAGAACCATGCCAGAGGCATCACGATACCTGACTTCAAACTGTATTACAAAGTAATGGTAATAAGAACGGCATGGTATCATAGTCTGTTTTTTGGAACTTTTTTTGAATTCCTTATCATTTTAAGAAGAGGGTAAACAACCATCGGCAGAAAAGTCTAGATGGGGACTCAAAGAATGGAAGCCTGGGCTACATGACCCCTTTCAATTCCTAGATTGTAAGGTTATTATTATTATTATTATTATTATTATTATCATTATTATTATTATTTGTGGTACTGGGGATTGAACTCAGGGGTATTCTACCTCTGAGCTACACCCCCAGCCCTATTTTTTATTCTTTATTTTGAAACAGGGTCTCATTAAGTTGCGGAGTGCCTCACTAGGTAGCTGAGGCTGGCCGCGAACCCGGATCCTCTAGTCTCATCCTCCCAAATGCTGGGATTACAAGCATGTGCCACCACACCTGGCTATTACAAGATTCTTAATTAGTGAAATATTCCAAAGTTATTTGCAGACATAGACAAAGTAATTATAATAGGTTCCTATTTTGAAAGTATAATAACCGTATTTGCAATATCTTTTTCTTTATTCTAGAATTGGGGCTTACAAAGATTTAGTCCTGGAAATATCAATTATTTGTTAACTTATTTTGTTCAGGGCTGGTTTGGGGCTGAAAAGGAGAGGGTATGGAGGTTAGGCCTCAGGGAAACTGGCGTATGTTGCCCAAACTCATTAGAGAATTTGTACCAAAATGTCAGTTGAATACTTTATAGTAAAAAATTGAATCACCAAGCAGATGGAGATTCCTAGACTCCTATTGGCTAGACAGTATTTTGTTTTTCTGGTAAGGAAGCAAAGAAATGAAATGCATATCTTAATGTTGATTGATAAATAATGCAGTTGATCATGGAGAGGAGTGCACAAACTATTCAGAATTTCCTGTTATCCATTTGGGCATTCCCTTGACTGGACCTGGATACATACTGTCCCAGTATCAAATTGCTCCTTTCAAATATCCCAAGTTGCTCCTTGAGATTTTCCCATCTTTCTCTTCCTTCCTTCCTTCCTTCCTTCCTTCCTTCCTTCCTTCCTTCCTTCCTTCCTTCCTTCCTTCGTACTGGGTATTGAACCCAGGGGCATTCTACCTCTGAGCTACATCCCCAGCCCTATTTTATTTTTTAATTTTGAAACAGGGTCTCATTAAGTTGTTGAGAGTCTCACTAAGTTGCTGAGGCTAGCCTTGAACCTTTGATCCTCCTGTTTCAGCCTCCCAAGTATGGGGATTACAGGCATGCACCACTGAATCCAGCTGATCCTTGAGATTTTCTATGAAACAAATGCTCATATAAGGATTCTTAATTATTCCAGCCATGAGGAAGGCCCAATTTTTTCTCTTAATATGCTAACTTCCAATTATCTCCAATCAAACAGTTTTGGGTTTCTTCCAATATTCTGACAATATTAGAGTATGGATTTCCCCTTCTAAAATAGGAGAAGAAAGGGTTAATTCAATATGCCAATTATGCTGAGTACTAAATGTGTAATAATAGGAGGAGGCACAGAGTCATAAATCAAGTCCTGTAGGACTATAGGATCGGCTTTGGAATACTCCTATAATTAGATTTTTAAAACATTAGATTTAGTGGTTAGATTTAAGTGAAAACATTTGAGATACATGAAAAGTTGTCATGGTGCTACTTTAGCAGTGAAAATTCTATTTGCAGATAGAAAAAAAGAGCCTGGTTTGATGCTGAGCTCTATCCAGTCAAATGATAACTATGTGGAAGAGTGAAGAGGGAAATTTGTTTTCTTTGTCAGTTGTTTGAAAAAATTTTAAAAGGAGACTAGAATAGATATTAATTTGAATTATTATTTGCCAAGTGATATTTGCCAAAGTTGCAGGAAGAAGATGTTTTTTTTTTATGGGATGTAAGACATTATTTTGCAAGCTTTAGCTTTTATGTCTGTCTCAGCACTCAAGAAACCATTAATCTTTCATGAGTGTGAAAAATAAAACACCAAACCCAAATAATTGTGAGTATTCAGGATCAAATATGGTAATTTTTGTTTACCTATAGTGCAATAAAACTGGGCAATGGCAAGCATTTACTACTTCCCTTTGACTAGCCACTTTTCTGTGCTCAAAGGACAGTTTTTCATCAGGATAATTTAGTTGTGTTAAATTTCTAAGATAGCTTTAGTAATATGAAAACATTTTCTAGATCAAGTGACTAGTATCAAGAGAAACTATAAAGGTCAGGTCCTTGGGGCTAGAAACTTAAATCTCACTTGAGCAATAGTTCCATTTAAAATAGTTTTATAAAATTGTGTTATGCTTTTGCAATTTAGAATAGAAATATATTCTTGTGATTGAATAAAGTTATCATGGAAGGGATTATGTGTAGGGATTACACATAGTGCAGAGAAAAGTGAATAATGAGCAGATGAGTGAGGAGTTAGAAATTGTCTTTTGATTTATCTAAAGTAACAGAGCTCTGGGATGGATCAAAGAAAATGTTTTGGATTTGCCCTCTCAGAAACACTTTGCTATTTTCGTATCAGGCAAAGCCTGTCTAACCCAGGTTGTACACATGCTGTAGACTAGAATAAGTGAGCTTCTTTATTTTACTTCCAGTGCTATGGTACTTACTGAAAAGGGCACACATATTTACATTGCTCTGAAATCTAACCTCCCCTTTCAAGCTTCTATATTTTCCAATGTTGGAGTCACTATAGGTAGATATTGAGAGATATATTTATCTTAAAAGGCTGATTTAAAAATTAAAAATGCAAAATCAGATTACTAGATTGAAAAACCATGAGATTTTATAATCAAGAGAAACAAAGTTTGTAGTCTGAGATGAACACAAAACCACTTATGTTTATTCTGAAGGCTAAAATATAGAATATTACTTTGAGATTATAAATTATTTTTCCAATATTCAGAAACCATATTGGTTAAGTGAAATAAAAAGTTAAGTGTAAAACGAAAGAGGGTTTGGATAGATGATGAGGTTTGAAAGGACTGTTGACTACTAGAGGAATGTGTGTGAAGACTGTGGCATGTTAATGCCACAGGGTATCATTTTGCCATTAGGAATTACAAACACGAAGGTCCTTCTAATGCTAAGACATTATACAATATTCTTAAGATGTTCTTCCAACTAAAATCATAGACTTTAGGTCCTGATTCATGTGTTCATATAATTTAAAAATTTAAGTATGCAGTTTAATTAAACCTGTTTTTTTTATTGGTACATTGTAATCATACATCTTTGTTAGGTACAAGCTGGTAGAGGCATACATGCACACATCTCTCCTTTAACCCTTCCCCAATGTTTTTGAAAAGTGAACAAGTAAATCCCTAAAATAAATCCTTTTTCTTCCTCTCTCTAACTAATATATATATGTACATATATATGTATATATAGATATAGATAGATATAGATAGATAATAGAGTATGTGTTTGTTAGAAAACACTTAAAATGAGATCTGCCCTCTTAAATTCTTTTTTTTTTTTTTTTTGCGGTACTAGGGATTGAACTCAGGGGCTTTCTACCTCCGAGCTATACCCCCAGCCCTATTTTTTATTCTTTATTTTGAAACCGAGTCTCACTAAGTTGCGGAGTGCCTCACTCAGTAGCTGAAGCTGGCCGCGAACCCGGATCCTCCGTTCTCAGCCTCCCAAATGCTGGGATTACAAGCGTGCGCCACCACGCCTGGCTTGCCCTCTTAAATTTTTAAAGTTCACAGTACAGTATTGTTAGACACAATGTTGTATAGAAGATCTCTAGAACCTGTTCATCTTGTGTAATTGAAACTTTATATCTGAAAATGGTCCAGCAGGCTAGTATGGCCAATTAACTACTTGTGTTGTGCTACCAGACTGGCTGGGTTTGAATTTTTCTTCAGATGTTGGCTAGCTGTTAGACATTTGGGCAATTCTCTAAGCCTCTTTGGGCTTCTGTTTTTAATTCAGCAAAATAGGAATAATGCTAGTGGCTACTTCACAGGGCAGTTGTAAGCATTAAATATATTGGTGCCAATACAGCATTTAAAACAGAGGATAACACACAGTTAGAACTCATTAAGGATTAGATACTGTTATTTAAAGATATAATTTATAGCTGGGTGTGGAGGCACACACCTCTAATCCCTTTACTTGGGAGGCTGACACAGGAGGATCACAGGTTTGAGGCCGGCCTCAGTAACTTAGTGAGAACTTGTTAAAAAACAAAAACAAAAAAGCAAGGGCTGGGGTTTTAGCTCAGAGGTAGAATGTCCCTGGGTTCAATCCTCAGTACCAAACCAAACCAAATCAAAGCAAACCAAATATATAATTTTTAACCTCAAGGAATTAATAATCCCATAAGGATCACTCCACGTTGGAAGGAAGTGCTAAGATATATAGAAAAGTTGGGAAAATAGTTCAGTACTAATCAATATGGCTGTAAGTGCAATAAGACACAAAGAACAAATTCATGTTCTTTACAGGCAAATTCATGTTCTTTGTCTGCAAGTTTGCAGGCAACTGAAAGTTTTCTGTTCTGTGTTTGTATGAATGGGATGAGTGGGACTGTGAGAGGAAATGAGAACACAGCAACCACTGAGAAGTAGGAGTAAATAAGCAACAAAGTTCTTTTATGTGAAATAGAATTTAACCGTGGCCAAAATTTGTCCTAATTTTTACAAAGCTGAAAATCCATGTAGTCACTATGAATCAGTATATTGAAATAACAAAACTAAGACAGCTACAGGGACATCTCACTATATATTTTAAGGTGAAACTTGAACATAGGTAATCTCATTTGAATTTCACAAATGCTCTAAAAGAAAGGCAGGGCAAATATCATTTCCATTTTATAAACGAGGAAGCCGAGTTTCAGAGTTTCTATCACTTGCTTAAAGGTACATAACTAGTAAGTAATGAGGACCAGGTTAGCATCCAGGTCACCCAGATTCCAATGAAATGCTCTCCTACCACGAAATGCTGCTTGCCAAATAGCACAAGACTAAGTAAGTGAGAAATGAGGACTGACTTTTGTGACAATTTTTTTTTTTGCGGTACTGGGGATTGAACTCAGAGGCATTCTACCTCTGAGCTACACCCCCAGCCCTATTTTTTATTCTTTATTTTGAAACCGAGTCTCACTAAGTTGCAGAGTGCCTCACTAGGTAGCTGAGGCTGGCCGCGAACCCGGATCCTCTGGTCTCAGCCTCCCAAATGCTGGGATTACAAGCGTGCGCCACCACGCCCGGCTTGTGACAAATTTTATGTTTTTATGTTTGATGTTTGCCTCAAGTAAGGGAAGACAACATAGAGTAAAAGTCTAGGTACTTCCAAATCCCATGTGTTAAACAAAAATCAATGGGTACCAGTTACTATAATGATTTAGAGTTCCTCTCTCTCACTCTCCTTCCCCCCCCCCCGTTTCCTCTCTTTTTTTCTTTTTATGGTACTGAGGATTGAACCAGGGGTGGTCTAACTCTGAGGTATGCCCTCAGCCATATTTTATTATTTTTATTTTGGAACAGGGTCTCGCTAAGTTAGAGCACACTGGCCTTGAACTTGCAATGTTCCTGTTTCAGCCTCCCAAGTACTGGGATTGCAGGCATGTGGTGCAGGCATGTGGTTCCTCTTTCTGTCTTCTCTTTCTGTTTTGTGATTTTTTTCAAGGCACTGCAACATTAGAAGTGAGATAGAAATAATATACACATGGATGATTCAAATAGAACTTCTTTCATACTTTTCCTTTTTTGCACTATTATCATTTATTTCTTCTGAGGTAATGTGCCTTTTGAAACACAAAGTTGAGGAACATACTGCAGTTCAGCAAAAGTCTGCCCATGAATATTGTATTTTAGCAATAACCAAGTTGTCATTGTTTTAAGAATGAAGCTTCTGCTGTAATATAAAATCCACTGTAAAATATCTTTCATATTTCTGTTAACATGCCAATAAAAAAGCAAAATCGTGAAACAATAATAAAGCTTATAATAACTTTCACATTTAACTGTATATCATAGAGCGAAATCTTTTACATATAGTTATACACATATACATAAATATATGTAATTCTTAAAAGAATTTGTAATATGGACATTCAAAATTTTCTTCAGAGGTCCTTTGTAATTAATTAACAATATGCAGTTGAAAAAGTAGACCCCCTTCTCTTTTTCTTCAGATGAATTTTTAGTTACTTACATTACACTGCTTGTACATTGTGTGGAGCCTTTAGGGCCATTTAGCTGAATACTAGTCTGTTCTAGCACTTGTACATTCTATTCTGGAAGAAATGGCTTTATTTTGCCTCCCTAGTGAGTACTACAAAGGAAGAGGATGACAGTACATTTTATGTAGCTCCTGGGTCATCTCCAGTTCTCATCTGATGGCATACATGCAAAGGGATATGTTAGGATGATTGAGAACTACTTGCTAATTTTATGTCTTCAAAGTCTAGCCCTCATCCTCTGTAAAGCTTTTATTTGAGGAGGAAAACCTTGATCCCGGATCCATGTTTTACAATGCAAAAATCACAAATATTCTCCACCTTCTGGTGAATGGTCAAACAACCATTTATAATTTAGCTCATAGCTGTAGGTTGAAAATTTAGCACTTAAAATATCTAATAATGGGATGCATAAATGAAACAGACTTATAGGTATACATAACTATTGTCAATTGTTAATGGAAATATTATTTTTATGGTAAATGATTGTAGAAGATATATGTTTGGGAATCTTTTCATTGGTTTGTGCTGGAGATCGATTTAAACTATTCTTTAGATATTTCGTCTCCTTTTTCTGGCAAGGAGGCCTTCTTCTTGGGTACATAAGTCATACTGGACAAAGAATGCTTCCTAAATGTGGACAGCCTTCTCCTAAAATTCCCCCCTGAAAAGAAGTATAGGAGAGGGTCAAAACAACAATTTGATGCAGCCAGAGACAAGGTTATGACCACTGATTTCTGCATTCTAAGGACAGAATCACAGGGTTTCGTGTCATTATGTAAAAAATGAAGGTGGATGGTGCGTTGAATATGATACGGCATGAAGCTGATTAGAAAGGCAGCGGTCACGACTATAATCATCCCTATAGCCTTTTTACGACTTGACAGATTTTTCTTCATTGAATTTTTTAGTAAAGTTAAAATGATCATTGTGTAGCAGACAATTATAATAACAAAAGGGATGATGAAGCCAATGAATAATGATACATAATGTAAGATCAGAACATGATTTTTAGCTTGATTGTCCTGAGGAGGCTCAAAGCACTTGGTATTGTTTTTCTCGTCTTTGTAAGGTTTGGCCATTAAAAATGGAGAACTGGCCAAAATCACAAAAATCCAAATGCCAACACACACAAACCTGGCTTTCTTCTGTGTAACCAAATTAATGTTCTGGACTGGGAAAACAATGGCAATGCATCGGAAAAAGCTCATGGCTGTCATAAAGAAGATGCTACAGTAGAGGTTGACATACAGGGCATAGGTGCTGAGGCGGCACAAAAAGTCACCAAAGAGCCAAATGCCTTTGTGAACATAATAGACCACACGAAGAGGCAATGTGCACACACAGAGTAGATCCGCTACAGCTAAATTGATCATATATACTTGGAAGGCTGATTTCTCATGATATGTTTTTATGAGGACATACAGCACAAAGCCATTGCCAAAGAAACCCACGACGGAGATCATAGAGTACAAGGTGGAATACACTTGATTGCGAAAGTCATCAATAGTGTCCTGGCACGTGTTATTATGGGCAGAAGACATTGTAAGGTTTCCAGCTTCATCCATGTTTCTTTGGGAATGTCTGCTTGGTGCCTGTAATAATAATAATAATAATAAAAAACTTGTCAAAAATTTTTTTTGGTACTAGATGTTGAACCCAGGAACATTCTACTTCCAAGCCACACCCCTAGCACTTTTTAATTTAATTTTTATTTTGAAACAAGGTCTTGCTAGGTTTCTTAGGCTGGCTTACAACCTGTGATCCTCCTGCTTCAGCCTCCCAATTCCTGGGATTACAAGTGTGTACCACTGCAGCCAGCTAAAATCTGCCAATTTTTACTAGGCCTTAAATGAAAGGAAGTGTTAATGTTTCATTTCACAGTATTACAATGTATGCTTGTGTGTGTGTGTGTGTGTGTGTGTGTATGTGTGTGTCTGTGGTTGTGTGTGTGTGTGTGTGTGTGTGTGTGTGTGTGTGTGTGTGTAACTGGGGATAGAACCCAGGGGCATTCTACCTCTGAGCTATACCCCCAGCCCTATTTTATTTTTTATTTTGAAACAGGGTCTTGCAAAGTTGCTGAGGATTTCTCTAAGCTGCTGAGTCTGGCCGTGAACCTGCGATCCTCCTGTCTCAGCCTCCCAAGTACTGGGAATATAAGTCTGTGCCACTACGCTCAACCTGGGTATACTTTTTGACTATGTCAGGAACCAAGAGTTGTGAGGCAATAAGGAGAGATTCAGTTGTATCCTGCCTCCAGGGGAGGGAATTGGGTCTTATAGGCACTAAGAAAACTTTTAAGTTTTTAATATTTTTGGTTGTGAAAAGTTAAATTTTTTTTTTGTGGTACTGAGGATTGAACCCAGGGGCATTCTACCTCTGAGCTACACCCCCAGCCCTATTTTTTATTCTTTATTTTGAAACAGGGTCTCACTAAGTTGCAGAGTGCCTCACTAGGTAGCTGAGGCTGGCTGCGAACCCGAATCCTCCGGTCTCAGCCTCCCGAATGCTGGGATTACATGAAAAGTTAAATTTTTATGTTGTCTTCATTTTCATCTTGTGGTTTGTCTCTTTTAGTAAATGGCCTTACATTTAAAAATTGTAAAGAAATATATACCACCAATTTAGAAATCGTTGCCTTTTCTGTCATTGAACTCAGGTACAAATTGGCTTAACGTACAGACCTATGGAACTAGAACTATGATTACAGAAATATGTGATGATCGTAGTCTCCTGTGATAGCATTTGTGTGTGTTTTTCCTATGCTTTCCTTTCGGTTAAATGTTTTACCTGCTATTTCTTTGATTTACCTGCTATGAACTTGATTGTACAACCAATTTTCACAAATGGACTGATTCTCTTACAAAATTAAAGTCTATATAAAGTTTTAAATTGATTTGAATACAAAGAAAAGATTGTTTTAAAGTTGGATTTATATTTTTCTTTATTGTAGTCACTTATTAAAATGTGCTACATTTGGCTGCTCTTCCCCTCAACCTCTAATGTCTTTAATTAAATACTTTTTTGAAATTGTGGAACATCATGTGAGAAAAAGATTAAAACAGTATTAGATATATCATAAAAAAAATCCCCTTTCCCATCCATGTTTGCTTGATGGATTTCCTCTTATCCTTGAAGACCTGGGTAAAGTATTTCTCCCTTATTTCATCATACTACTCTAGTACTACCTCGTATATTTTCCTTTTAAGCAAATTTATGAAAATGTTTTAATTAGAGAAAATCTTTAAAGATAACATTTTCACATATACAACTATAGCTTTACCTATTTATTGATTATAAGAGCTTTGGATTCTATTAAAGAATGAAATTGGGATAAAAATACATGGTTCCTTTAAGAAGAGAGCTTCCTAAGTATCATCTACTGTATGTAGGGGAAATAAACTAATTTGTTATTACTGACACTGACTCTTGGGAAGGAGATCCTTAATCCAGGACATAGTGGACTTTATTTAGAATCATAGCACACCATGGCTGGAGGAAACTTAAGAGGCCATCTAATTACTTTAATGATGAGAAAAAGGTTCCAAAGAGGCAGAATGCATTAAAAAACTCTGTACCATAATTTAAGACTCTGAAAGGAAACATATAGTATAACTAGTGGGAATATACTTGACAGGTGAAGGAATTGTTATACTTTTTCTTGTCATCCTTTTTCTCTTCCTAGACTTGTAGTCAAAGTCTTAATGTTTAGCAGTATACAGTCATTTCTCTTGTGGCAACAGGTGGTTGTTTTGTCCAGCCAAATTTATCAGAGAAATTAACAAGCTCTGATTGGAAAGAGTTAGGGATAAGACAGCACAGATGTCATTTCTTTGTGTTGTAACAGATTCTCCTATTTTGTTTTTTATGAAAGTGGAAACAACTCATCAACATATAATATGTCAGATAATCTATGATTGAGATTTGAACCCATAGGCCTTTTATACAACTCTTGCTCCCTGGTAAGAGAAGGATTGGTGGTTTTTTAGTTCTGTTTTTAATTTTTTAAAAAAAATTTTGGCACTGGGAGTTGAACCCAGTGCTGAGCTACCCTCTCAGCCCTTTTTATTTTTTGTTTTGAAACAGGATATCTCTAGGTTGCTGAGAGTCTCACTAAGTTACTGGGGCTGGTTTTGAACCTGTGATCCTCCTGTCTCAGCCTCCTAAGTACTGGGACTACAGGCATTGCCACTCCATCAGGCTTGAAAGGGATTGGTGTTTTTAAGGCAGGAAGACTGCTTGAGCACATAAGAACTGCCAGCAGTGGGTGTAACTTCCCTCTTCTCTACATCTGGATTACAAAAAGAGCTATGTTAGTGGTTGCCAGGTGGGACTTCGCTTCCCAGGTTCAATACTGCTAACAATTACATTTGCTGTTGAGGATATCTCGTTGATCCATCTAGCTATTTCAACTACTTGTTCTATTTTTCCCTTTCATTAAGAAAAATGTTACCACTGGCTTGTTGTGATTGTGCATACTTATAACCTCAGCAACTCTGGACGCTGAGACAAGTGAATGGCAGGTTTCAGGCCAGCCTTGACAACTCAGCACGACCCTGTTTCAAAATAAAAAAATAAAAAGAGCTGAGGGTGTAGCTCAGTGGTAGAGCACTTCTAGATTCAATCCCCAGTACAACGAAAGAGGTCATTATTTGTCAGCTAGAGATGTTGATGCAAGATTTAAAAAATTAAAGAACAGTTTTGAAGCCATAGGAAAAAAATGAGACTACCATTCCCAATCTCTATTATTTTTCAGTTTGCTTTCTAGTTACCTATCTCTTTCAGCATTGGTTCTTTGAACTTAGGTATAGTTATGGAAAGAAGGGAAACTTCCCCAAATCAATTCAGTCTTTTAAAATATACTTTTATTGATATATTGTAATTATACATCATAGTGAGGTTCAAAGTGATACAAACATAATGCACACAGCGCTTGGTGTGTTTCTCTCTGGATCTTTAAAAATTAATCCTCTGTTAGTTGTTTTCTTAAAACCCAGTAGTATAATCCTGTGAGGCACTAGATGGTGCTGTTGAGATTTTTGGTATAGCCTTTTTCCTCTTAGTTTTATTGAGTATAAATGACAAATAAAAATGGAATATACTTGATATATATGCACAACGTGATGTACAACATGATGACCTGATATAGTATACACTGTAAAATGATTACTGCTAAGTTAATTACCACATCTGTCTCTCACATACTTACCATTTTGTGGGTGTATGTGGTGAGAATACTTAAGATCTATTTTCAGCAAAGTTTAAGTATACAATACAGTCTTAAGATCTTAAGATCTATTCTCAGCAAAGTTAAGTATACAATACAGTAACTATAGTCATACTGTTGTCCATTGGACACCAAGAATCTATTCATCTTATAAATGAAAGTTTGTACCCCTTGATCAATATATCTGAAGCCCATGGATACCCTTCTGTCTTCTGCTATAGCCTTTGAAAGAGCCACACTTGAAAGGTACTAGATAATTACCAGCTGCCTTTCCTACCATCATCAATCTTCAATCTATCTTGGTACAAGCTCTTTCCAGAATAATCTCCCACACATTATACCTTCCAATTATGTCCTGTCCTTCCTTTAAAACCTTTAATGCTAGTTACCCTGATTTGATCAGTACATGCTGTGTGCATGTGTTTAAATATCACACTGTACCCCATTATTAACACTATATGTTAATACAAAAAGCCAGTGATTCCCAAGTACCTTTAGAATAAAATCAAGAATTCTTGGCCTGATATTTAAGGTTTCTAACATCTGGCTGCAATTTACCTTTCTCAGTTTTTCTCTTACATCTCTCAATTGCAAACTTTATAGTTCAAGGAAGCAACCATTTTATCATACCAGTGACATGTGTCAAAAGTTTTCCCACCTGTGTGTGTGTGTGTGTGTGTGTGTGTGTGTGTGTGTATGTGTGTGTGTGTGTGTGTGTGTGTGTGGTACTGGAGGTTGAACTCAGGGACAATCTACTTCTGAGCTATATCCCAGCCCTTTTTTATTTTTTTATATTGAAACAGTGTCTTGCCAGGTTGCTGGTAATCTAACTAAGTTGCCGAGGCTGGTCTCGAACTTGTGATCCTCCTGTCTCAGCCTCTAAATACTGGGATTACGGATGCGTGCTACCATGTTCGGCTGTACCTGCTTGCCTTTACATGATATTTTTCTTCCTAAAATGCCCTTTCCTCCATCTATGCATCTAGGCAACTACCCAGCATTCAGCTCAAATTACACCTTCTTCACTATGCACCCCCTTGACCTCCATCCAAAGCAATTTCTATCCTTATTAAACTTCTAGAGAACTTTAAATCTAACTTGCACATCAGTGATTTGTGTAAACATGTAATCCCTCTCCCAGATTGTCAGGTTGATAGTAAGGAAGCATCTCATACAGAGGCTAGCACATATGCACTTGTCCATAAGTGTTTGGTACATTCTGAGTGAATGAGTAAATGAATAATAGAATGTTTATCATTTGAACATATTATTTATCATTTGAAACCATTTTGAATTATCTTCTCATTTTGACGTGATTTAAAACCTTTTCAGAGCCGGGTGTGGTGGTGCATGTTTGTAATCCCATTGCTTGGGAGGCTGAGATAGGAGGATTGTAGGTTTGCAGCCAGCCTCAGCTATATAGTGAGGCCCTCTGTAATGTGGTGAGACTCTGTTTCAAAATAAAGAATAAACAAATAGGGCTAGGGTGTAGCTCAGGAGGTAGAATTCCCCTGGGTTCAATCCTCAATTCGAAAACAAAACAGAATGAAACAAAACAAAAACATTTCAGCCGGGCGTGGTGGCATACATTTGTAATCCCAGTACTTGGGAGGCTGAGACAGGAGGATTGCAGGTTCATGGCCAGCCTCAGCTCCTTAGTGAGGCCCTCTGCAACTTAGTGAGACTCCGTTTCAAAAATAAGGAAAAAATTATCACTAGGAGTATAGCTTGGAAGTAGAATGCCCCTGGGTTCAATCTTCAGTACAATAAATAGATAAATAAATAAATAAATAAGTAAATAAATAAATAAATAAATAAATAAAAATAAAATCTTTTCAACCTCAGAGCCTAAAGTTGCTGTGTAAGTAATGTTGGTTCTTGAGGTATTAAGGAAGGTGCTAACTCATAAAGTTAACTGTAAGGGTTAAATATACCAATATCATTGACATTGATGAATTATTTGTTTATTTGTTATATCTTACAACTAAATTTTAAATTCTCAGATATTTAAATGAAAGATGCCAAATAAAACTGATAAGTCATAATAAAATATACAAAAAATGGATGATCTCTAGTTCCAATAATAAACTCCCCAACCCTTATAGATCAAAATAAGCTTTCCTACACATTTTGGTATTTAGGTTTAATTGTTTATTCATAAATAAGTCAATTTGATGATTTATATTAGGTCATAAAAAAGAAGGTTATAAAACTTTCAAACAAATAGTGAATCCCAGAGGGGTAGAGCTCATTTAATCTAAGCCGATGATTTTACAGATGATGGTATTACTTGTTTGAAACAAAATGAATTCACTTTTATTTACTTTACTGTGATCCCCCAATGATGTAACCCCACTAAATGGACACAGAGAGATCCTTTGGAAACCTAAGCTGCATAAGAACCCATCCCAGTCTTGAAACAGCTCCTATTTGGGGAGGGAAGTGGAGGGTGAGGAGTGATAGCTCAAAAGTATGGAGAAGTTACATCTTAGCCCCAAGTAAGTGTTATTAATTGATTAAGGATTAATTGATTAAGGATTAATTGATTAAGGAAAGCAAGGAATAAATGGAATTGATTTTAGTTCAGGTGATGAAGGAAGTTATTTTTAAAGATAATTGAGAGTCTTAAAAAAGCAAGGTTCATTTTGAAAATGGTGCTATACCTCTTTCTGGCACTGTAGTATCCTTTGCAAATATTCCTTCTTAGGGTGGTCAGTGCTTCTTAGGTTGTAAGGTCGGAGGATGCCCAAGCTGAAATCATAAGATTGAAAAGGAAGTTAACGACCTTAGAAGCAGTCTAGAAGGGTCATGGGAACTTAGCAGCCTTAGGTACAGTGCATGATGGGACAAAGCCTTACTGACAGATTTAGGGCTGGTCATTGGATTCTGTGAGTCTTTTTTCCCCCCTCCATTCATTTTTATATTCCCAGTGGGGGAACTTGGAATACAGACCACGTGTGGTCACAGATGTTTGCTGCTATGAGCAGACAGCTTTTGTATCTAAAGTTGAATATAGTATTCTACAATATTCCTCTTTATGGACCTATGGTATTTGCCCTATTTTCTCTGACAAACATTTCCATTATAAAGTTTAAAGGGTGAAATAATTTGTAAATTACTATCCAAGGATCTAGTTTGCTAGTAATGGGAGTTAGAACACTATTAATCTTCCTGAGATGGCTTAGGGACAATTTTCCTTAAAGAAGAAATAGCTTAAAGGACCTTGGGCTCTTCTTCCTATAAATTCATAGTAGAGCTGTCTGCAGTGGTGCAGGCCTACAACCTCAGGATTTGGGGAGTGAGACAGGAGAAT
The DNA here is from genome assembly GCA_004027655.1 of Graphiurus murinus. NCBI lineage: Eukaryota > Metazoa > Chordata > Mammalia > Rodentia > Gliridae > Graphiurus > Graphiurus murinus. The sequence continues at coordinate 43,386 of PVLC010002828.1, read as the reverse complement.
TGCAGATTCAGGCCAACCTCGGCAGTTTAGTGAGACCCTCAGCAACTTAGTGAGACCCTGTTTCAAAATAAAAACATAAATAAAATAGGGCTGGGAGTGTAGCTCAGAGGTAGAATGCCCCGTGTTTAATCCCTAGTACCAGAAAAAATTCATAATAGAATTTATTATTTTTATCACTAATTTGACCTATATATGTTCAGAGATCAACTGCTTTGCAAAATTGAAGAGTTAATAATGGGGATTGAGCTTGTATTGATTGATAATAAGGGTAGTATTAATTGCTAATAAGAACAAGCTTTCATACTTAGGCAGAACAATAAAATCCTTTTCTCTCTCTCTCTATGCTGTCAGCCAAGAGCTGCAGCCAACATTGACCTTGGTCAGCTCAAAGTTGGCTATTAGCCCAGCTGAACATGGAATGTTAACAGACACCTACATTTAGAAAAAGAATTATGTAGATTCTCACAACAGTTTAGACTAAAGTTAAAAGATGAAAAGCAAGCTATATTAATCCAATGTTAGTTACTAATAACACAAAATAGTTTTAGCTCCCAAACCTCCATATTTTAAAAGACTGCATTCCTGTGTCTTTCTTTTCTTTATTATAAAACAAATGTTCAACAAAATAAGTAACTCCTAACAGAGATAAAGAGGAGCTGGGAACTCACCAAGGACATAGGTGGACAATACATACTTTAAACTTTAAAAATGAGAATAAAACAAAGAACAAAGCAGGCTTCTACCATGCAGCCCCCTGACTTTGCTAACCAAATAACACATTTTAATCAGTGATGTCAGACCTGTCTGTCCCTGTGAGGATGAACAAAAAAGGCTAACTAAAAGGCTTACACAGCAGAGATAACTGGTGGGCCTGTACCTGCTTTTGGTGGGGAAAGAAGACTATTGGCTAAGCAGAGTGGGAAAAAGGAGATAATGAATTCTTATAAAAAATATAGGTGTCCCAGCATTTGGAAGGCTGAGATCGGAGGATCCAGGTTCGTGGCCAGTCTTGGCTACCTAGTGAGGCACTCCACAACTTAGTGAGACCCTGTTTCAAAATAAAGACTAAAAAATAGGGCTGGGGATATAGTTCGGAGGTAGAATACCCATGAGTTATAGTTCGGAGGTAGAATGCCCATGAGTTCAATCTCCAGTACCGCAAAAAAAAAAAAAAAAAAAAGTATGTTCTCAAAGACCTTAGAGTCTTACTTTCAAGGCACTCCACTGCATCATCTCTGACATAATGCTTTAATTGCTCTGTCCCTCCTTTCTACCTGTAATAATAAAACTTTACTTAAGATTGCAGCAACAGTGCAGTTCTGGACATTTTTTTTTCTAAAACTAGCTAAGAACAAGAACCCACAATGACAATCCAAACTGTTACAGTTAACCTTTTTGGGTGCTGGGGATTGAACCCAGGGCCTCATGCATGCTAGGCAAGTGCTCTACCACTGAGCTACACCAGCAACCTTTTGTTTTTTAATGCAGCATTTTTTTTAGGAACCACTATATTGTTTTGCATAAGGGCTACATCACTTTCTATTACTATCAGCAATGCACAAGAGTTCCAACTTCTCCATGTAACTAATAATTGTTAATTTATTCCTTTATTTATTTACATTAGTCACCCTGATGGTTGGGAAATGATATCACATTAAGGTTTTGATTTGCATTTCCCTAATGACAAGTGATGGTAAAAAAATTTTTTTTTCAGTACTGGGGATTGAACCTAGGGGCATTCTACCTCTGAGCTACACTCCCAGCCCTATTTTTTTTATTCTTTATTTTGAAACAGGGTCTCACTAAGTTGTGGAGGGCCTCACTAAGTAGCTGAGGCTGGCAGCAAACCCGAGATCCTCCTGTCTCAGCCTCCCAAGTACTGGGATTATGGTAAGCATTTTTGTTATGGTTTGGATTCAGGATGTTTCTCAGATCTCATATGGTTGACAAGGCAGCCATGTCGGAGGTGGGACTTGGTTGCTAGGGAAGGGTTCCTGGTGGTGTGGCCAGGACAGTATTTCCTGGGCTGGCACCAGCAGCCCTTTTTAAATTTTATTTTGAGACAGGGTCTTGCTAAGTTGCCCAGGTTTGCCTCAAACTTGTTATCTTCCTGCCTCAGCTTCCTGAGTGGCTGGAATTACAGGCATATGCCACTGGACCTTGCATGTAGTAACTTTTAATGAGTATATGTCTCTTCTCTTCAATTAAATTATATCTGACAATCTAATGAAATGTAACAAATCTCCCAGAAATGAGCAGAAAAGGGATTTTTTGAAGCAGTAGCAACCTAAATGGTTTTCTTCTAAAATTTTCTTGTCCTATGACAACTTTACTTCTATCTCCAAGGTTTCTTGCAGAGATCAGTCACTTGTCCTTCATATGTGGTCACAGTGACAAAACAAACACCTTCCTTCAGTTTATTATTAGCAAGTAGAAACAGGCTGGAATTTGCCAAAGGAAGTCAACTGAGAAAAAAGAAAGGAAATCAAAAGGAAAAATAATGGAAATGCAAAAATACAAAACACAGTCTGCTTTTAAAAATAGAAACTTGAATCCAAAGCTATAATATTGCACTCTGAATTCACCTTGTACTCAATCATTTTTATTGGATGTATTGTAATTTTACATCATATTGGGTTACAGAGAATCAGAAAAATACATGCACACAACTCTTGTTGCCCTGCCCACCAGGTCCCCCTCCCCAACCTGCACTCTGCAAGTCTTTGATTGGAATTGGCAATTTTGTATGCATTCATAGTATTATTTCTTTATGACTTCATTCCCCCTTCCTTTCCCTGCCCTCAGTCATTCCCTTGGAGTCTCTGTTCATCTATCTGATGGAATTTTACTCAGCCATAAAGAAGAACAAAATCACACCATATTATATTACCCTAAGTGAGTATAGCCAGTCCCAAAGAATGAGTAGATGTATGTTCTCTCTTATATGTGGAAGCTAGAAAGAAGTTCAGAAATAAGGGCAACATCAATAATTTTCCAGAGCTTCTCCAATATCTTCTCACTCTTCAATTTGTCTGCTCTTCTTCAGGAAAGGAGTTGACAAGGTAACTGCTATGGTCTGAGTAGAGTGTGGGCTGCTGGTGGAGAATTACTCAGAGTCAACTTTTCTGACAGTAATCTTTTTGAAAGTTTAATTAGTTTTTTCCAAGTCTCTCTATATTAATGGAGATATGCTGATGGAATGTTCAATGTATAAAGACCTTTTCTGATTTTAAAATGATATGATCCCACTCATCTAGTTGGTGAAGACTATTTGCCTCTGTTATAGTGTGTGTGTGTGTGTGTGTGTGTGTGTGTGTGTGTGTGTTTGTTTGTTACTGGGGATGGAACCAGGGATATTCTACCTCTGAACTACACCCCAAGCACTATTTTATTTTGAAACAGGGTCTCACTAAGTTGTGGAGGGCCTCACTAAGTTGCTGAGGCTGGCCATGAACCTGTGATCCTCCTGTTTCAGCCTTCCAAGTACAGGGATTTCAGGCTCACATCACCATGCCCAGCTGTTATAGTTTTTTCATAGATTATCAAATTGGGCTATACTATCCCATTATGGTCTCTTGGAATAAAATATAGATAAATAAAAGAATGTAAATTTGTCACTGCATCTTTCTGTTTATTCACTTAAAGAAGATAAATTTCCAGGGGTGGGGTTGCTGAGTTAAAAAAAAAAAAAATATATATATATATATATATATATATATTTCTGAAAAGGGAGAAGTAAAGCCAAATAAAATTGGGAACTTCTGGTTTAGATGAACTTATATTTCTCCCTAGTGTGGAGGGAGAAATGAGTTTATAAATTTCTGAGATCCACTGATGAGAAGTGTAATATTAGCAGCCCAAAGCACTAACTACTTATACATTTTCATGGTGGTTGCCCAATTGCAATTTAGCACAGCCTTTACATGCACAAGTGAATCAGTGTCACATTGTCTGGGCAACAGAGTAGTGTTTGTTCAAATTTGGGTTCTGAGAGGTCTTCTCTGGTTCCTTTAGGGGTTCTCAGCTTTGTACCTAGGAGGCACTCAATGCTTTTGCTCCTTGCCCGTCTCTCCTTTTCATTTTCCTTGTCTCTGACGGGAGCTTCTGCTAATATTGGACTCTACCTTCACATCTGGGTGATTAGGTGGTTGAAGATGAGGTGATGAAACAAAAGTATGGCTTTGTGATTTTGATTTCAATTATTTAATTTAGGAGTTACTCAGATAATTTATTTGGTTCATGTTAGCTCCAGTTCAGTTCATGTCAATAAATATTTAAGGAGCCCTTTTTTATTATTTTTTTTTGGCGAGGAAGAGGTACTGGAGATTGAACTTAGGGATGTTCTATCTTTGAGCTAAACTTCAGCCCTTTTTAATTTTGAAACAGCATGTCACAGACAGTAATGCACCAATAAAAGTACATAAAAAAACCGGGGTGTCACTAAATTGAGGAGAGCCTCACTGAGTTGCTGAGGCTGGTTGCAACCTGTGATTCTCCTGTCTCAGCATCCTAAGTACTGGGATTACAGGTGTGCACCACCAGGCCTGGCTTTCCTTATTCTTATAAGAAGAGGATACTCTCTCTCCATCAGCCCTTATCCTCCATTGAACCTGTAATATGATCAAACTCTAGTGAACCAGGTAAATTAGAGAAGCCAGAGAGAGGATAAGGATATAAAGTCCCAGCTCATCGTTTCTATACAACCCTATTATTGGTGCAACAGAATTACATATGAAGAAGAAGCAATTACATATTATTGTGGTAAGTGTGGTCCTGGTAGGACCAGGCAGGTATCTTCTACTAAATGAGATAATAAAAGAGGTAATAGCACCTCTTTTTTGTTTGTAGCCAAACAAAAAGCCATTCGTGTGTGTGTGTGTGTGTGTGTGTGTGTGTGTGTGTGTGCAGTAATGGAGATTGAACCCAGGGGCATTCTACCTTTGAGCTACACCCCCAGTCCTACATTTATTCTTTATTTTGAAACAGGGTCTCACTAAGTTGTGCAGAGCCTCACTAAATAGCTGAGGCTGGCCTCGAACCCAGATTCTCCTGTCTCAGCCTCCCAAGTACTGGGATTACAAGTGTGTGCCACCACGCCCAGCCCAAAAAGCCATTCTCGATCTTCTTAATCCAATTCCGTATTTCTCTCCTTTGAAAACTGCAGCATTTTGTTGTTTGTACCTTTTTTGATAATTTACATTTATTGCTTTTCCACAGTCATCTCTGTGGTTACTCAACTGAAACTTTCCCATTTTCATAGCCCCAGTCCCACTAGAATAAAAGGACCATAAGTAAGTCTTATTTTTGGTACATCTTGCTGTAATAGTATAATACTTTTTAAATATTGGTTGATTTGAGTCACTCCATTTCTGTATCATTTTATTGGTGTCTTATCAAAATTAGAGGGGATTCTTGCATGGAGATAGATAATGGGCATGGTGAAAATTTTGTAGAACCAATAAGCAGAAGATGTGGGTCAAGCCTCAGGCTCTGGTGGATGACTAACTGAGTGATCTTGGGCAAATCACTCCTTTGTGGTCTCTTTACTTATGTGCAATAGTTAGATGATATGATTTCTGAATTCTCTTGTACCATTCAGTAAATCTATAAAGATCAGGGTATTCTTTTTCTTGAGAGCAAGTAGGATAAGTGATCTATAGCTTCAACGAAGAGGGAAACAGATTTAAGTTGTCTGTGAGGTTCCCTTAGGACTACTAGTTGTTCCCTGAGCTTCTCTCAGATAAACATCTGAGGGAAAGACTCACTTAATTGTCTTTGAGTGGATCAGCTGTGCTCAGGGTACAGTTTTGAACCAGGCCCTCTAATGATAACACAATAGTACTGGATTTGATGGTGGTTTCCAAACTAAGTGCCATTTTTTTTTTTTTTGCGGTACTGGGGATTGAACTCCGGGTATAGCTCTACCTCCGAGCTACACCCCCAGCCCTATTTTTTATTCTTTATTTTGAAACCGAGTCTCACAAAGTTGCGGAGGGCCTCACTAGATAGCTGAGGCTGGCCGCGAACCCGGATCCTCCGGTCTCAGCCTCCCGAATGCTGGGATTACAAGCGTGCGCCACCACACCCGGCTCTAAGTGCCATTTTTTATGATTTAAAGTTGCTCCATTTGCTGGGGCTCACAAGTCCTTCTGCCCAGCCTTACCCCTTTTACCATTTATGGCTTCACCTATTTAGATAGTAAGACTACCATTCTTCAGGTCTCCTAAGAGAGAAACTCCTGAATCTATCTTTGTTAGTTCATTTTCATCATCTCTTGCATGAGGTGCTATGTTAGTTTTTTGTTGCTGTAATCAAAATACATGACAAGAACAACTCATAGGGTAAAGATTTATTTTGTCCCATGGTTCAGTCCGTGGACAGTAGGTTCCAAGGGAGAAATATCATGGCAGAAGGGTATGACGGAGAAGAGGTGCTCAGCTTATAGCAGCCAGGAAGCAGGGATGGGGGCACCCAAGGACAGATACAGTCCCCAAGGCCAATTCCCTATTGACCTACTTCTTTCAGCTACACTTTCTTACCTCTGAACTTTGCTGCACTGGGCTGTGTGTGTGTGTGTGTGTGTGTGTGTGTGTGTGTGTGTGTGTGTGTAGGATTCTAGATCCAAGCCATAATAGGTGCTCATCATGCTGGATCATATGGTTTCAGGATTCCAGGTCTTAGTGTATGCCTGAAATCTACTTTACAGGATTTCAAACAGGCTTTGATTTATGGGAAAGTATATATCTTTCTTAATGTGGATGATTTTAGTTCTTAGGCCCTTTGCTTGTTTCTGGTACTAAGGGTTGAACCCAGGAGCATTCTACTTCTCAGCTACACTCTCAGACCTTTTATTTTTTGTTTTTGTTTTAAAACAGCCTCCCAAGTATTGAGATTACAGGCATATGTCACCATGCCTGACATTTTGGGCCCTTAATAATCTAAAAAATGAGTCATTTTCTCCCAAGTAAAAAAGGTTTGATATGTGTTTTACTTTAGCAAAGTGCAATCAGTAAAGTCCCCAAATTTAGTTTAAGACAGTTGCTCTTTTTGTGTATTTTTGAAAATTTCTTACAGTCTTTTGGGAACCAAATTTTACAATTAGGGTAATCTACTGAGACCATTTTCGAGTTCAAATGCCTAAAAGCAAAAAAACAAAAAAACAAAAAACAAAGTTTGATTTCTCTCCCTACTAATCAAAGTTTCCCTGACATCTCCCCTGGTTGTTATGCCCTTTCAGGCATATTTGCCTACCTCCCAATATATTACTCATAATAAAACAAAAATGCTTATTTTTAGATCAGATAAATAGCATGAAAATAAAGGTTTACTTGTCCAAAAACTGATCCTAGATTTTTTTTTTTTTTTGTGGTACTGGGGATTGAACTCAGGGGCATTCTACCTCCGAGCTATACCCCCAGCCCTATTTTTTATTCTTTATTTTGAAACCGAGTCTCACTAAGTTGCAGAGGGCCGCCTCACTAGGTAGCTGAGGCTGGCCACGAACCTGGATCCTTCGGTCTCAGCCTCCTGAATGCTGGGATTACAAGCGTGCGCCACCACGCCCCGCTCTGATCCTAGAATTTACTCATCTTGCTTAACTGAAACTTTATGCCTGTTGATAGTAGCTCCTCATTCCCTCAACTTCCCAGTCCCTAGCAAGTATATATTTTTTTATTCTATAACTTCGACTATTTTAAATATCACAGGTAAGTAAGTTGAATAATGTAGTATTTGTCTTTCCATGACTAGCTTATTTTGCTTGGCCTAATATCTTCAGTATTTACCCATGCTATTGCATATTTTGAAATTTCCTTCCTTTAAAAAGCAAAGTGAAAAAAAAAAAGCAAAGTGTATTCCATTTTATGGATATAACACTTTGGTTGACATTCATCTGTCAATGAGCATTTGGGTTTTTTGTTTTGTTCCATATCATCTCTTATTTATAGCAAGTTCCTTGTTCTAAAACTGAAGACAGCCAGGCGTGGTGGTGCACGTCTTGTAATCCCAGCATTTGGGAGGCTGAGACCAGAGGATCCGGGTTCGCGGCCAGCCTCAGCTGCTTAGTGAGGCACTCCGCAACTTAGTGAGAACCTGCTTCAAAAAATAAAGAATAAAAAATAGGACTGGGGGTATAGCTCGGAGGTAGAATGCCCCTGGGTTCAATCCCCAATACTGCAAAAAACCAACCAACCAAACAAACAAAAAACAAAACAAAAAAATGAAGACATTATTTTAGTTATACCAAACCACTCCTCCTTCAAGAAAGGAACAAAAACAAAAACAAAACAAAACAAAACAAAAAAAAACACAAAAAACAAAGCAAAACAAAACAAAACTCAGCTTAATTTTTTACCAAACCAAGGACTGCATGGATAGGTGGAAAAGCACAATAGTATTTGAGCCAGGATGTGCCTGAGTTCAAATCATAGGTGAATCTATGTAGATGTGTGACCTTGGGCGAATAACTTAACCTATGTGATGCACAATTTTTCTATACAATATAAAAATAATAAAGAAGCATAAATTATAGAAAAACCTGGTAATACAGCTAAAGATTCCCAGGTGAAGGCAGACTTTTGCAGTGTTGATGAAGCTCTTGAAAAATGGTACACAGTGACATTAAAGAAGGACCCAAGGTACCAGCTTGTATCTAACAAAGATGTATGATTACAATGCACCAATAAAAATAAAAGAAGTACCCAAGTTGAACAGAAGACCATACAGATGCTTGATATTTGGTACCCTTGAGTGGGAAGGAACAAATTGTTCCTTATTTTTCTGAGTGCTGCATAAAATAATAATGCAGGTAGATTCTTCTCAGGTATACATAGCCAGGTATCTGTTTTAAGTGAATACAGTGAATGGGAAGTGGCATTACTCTTATTATTTTGGGGGTACTAAGGATTGAACCCAGAGGCACTCTAGCTCTGAGCTACAACCTCAGCCTTTTAAAAATTATTTTGAAAGAAGGTCTCACTAAGTTGCTGAGAGTCTCACTATTTTCTGAGGTTGTCCTTGAACCTGAAATCCTCCTGTTTCAGCCTCCCATGTAGTGGGATTACAGGTGTAAGCCACCATGCCTGGCTCTGGGAAGTGGTATTATGACTATGTAAGTAAATGGCATGTGAAAAGTTATGAATTGAATTAAATTAGGTTGAATTGAAGTGATTTTGGTTACATGACTGAAGGCTTATGGTCTAATCATAAATAGAATGAAATGAAATGTCTGTTGAGTCATATCTAAATTATTCCAAAATATTAATTTAATAATTTAGCAAAACTTACTGAGATTCAACTGAAATGTTTAAAAGATAGGGCTGGAAAATAAACCTCTAAACTTAAACTTACTTTATATCTAGAAAAAATATATATATGGCAATACTGAGGATGGAACCCAGGGGCATTCTACCTCCTAGCTATACCCACAGTCCTATTTCTTATTCTTTATTTTTGAAACTGGTCTCACTAAGTTGCGGAGGGCCTCACTAGGTAGGTGAGGCTGGCCGTGAACCCCGGTCCTCCGGTCTCAGCCTCCTAAGTACTGGGATTACAAGTGTGCGCCACCACGACTGGCTTAGAAATATATTTATAAAGATAATCTCAAGATCAGTTCATATTAAATAATAAGAAGTATTAAAATGAAATTAAGTTGGATTTGTAAAGATTTGCTCATCTCATTAGGGGTGAACAAAGATGGTACAATAGAGGAAGGCTATGCTTTCAATTTGCTCCACAGCTCAGAATTGGAGCACAGGAATACTGCTTTTCAGAGAGGTGAGTGACTGAAGGAATTCACTGAAATTCAATACCAATAGTCAGGGATTCCAAGTTCTGGTGTTTCACACAGAGGACAAGAAAGAATACATTGGAGTGAAGCTTGTGGTAGTAGTGTTACTGGTTCATCACAAAGGGGGAGAAGTAATACAAACAGAGAGAGAAACACAGCAGACAACCTTGGCACAAGAACATCTGTAGAGCAGAAAGGCAGCCGGAACTAAGCTGAATCAGAGGTTGCACACCAAGCTAGTATTTGAAAAGCGCTCCATATTTGTTAACTTGCAAGAGAAGAGCTGCAGTGGGGAGGCATCCTGAGGAAATTGCTGCTGTGGGAAACCCAGGATATCTGGTCAGATATTGTCCTTCTGCCTAAGCCAGCACCTACTGAGTGACCTAGGAAGCACTTGGCGGAACTCCACTGAAATAGGCACAAAGAAGATTGTACCCAGAGGAATTCTGACCAGAGATATGAAGGGGAGTACAACAGGTTTTCCTTTTGAGCCTGGTGGTTTACATGGCCAGATAAAGAGGGTCGGGAAACTGAGCAGGTGGGCCTGATTAGTCAGGGACTGAGCTTTGGAAAGCCATATTCATGAGTGGTAGAGCATGTGAGACCTGCCACGTCTCCTCCACCCAGGGTAGTTGGTTATTCTTCCCTACAAGTAGAATTCTCAAGAAGCTCCTGAGATTCATATGCCAGCAGAGATCAGCATCTGCCCAGGAGAGTGCTGATCTAATCTGTCCAGAGTAGATGCCACCTGACAAAGTTCCAAAGTTCTGATCTGAGCTAGACCCTTGCTACCCATTGGAACTTCCCATTTAGAGTTCTGCATTGGTCTCACCCCTGGAGGGCATCCATCTAGCCTGTCCTAACAAAATTCCAATAGACGGTACTTCCCACCCTATCCTATCTCATACTGGTGAGAGGGAAGCTGAGAGCCATTTCAACCAGTTTGGGTTCCAGGCCACTCCAGCCTTTTTTGGTGTATTGCTTGGTGAGCAACACAAAAGGAAGAAAAGAGAGCCCTTGCTCTCTTTAAGGGGGGAATAGTCTAAGAAGAAATGGAAAGAAGAACAGTCTGGCATAGGCAGTGAATATCCACCCATATCATTTATTTCATTTTCATTAAGAATTTTTGGTTGTTGTTATTGTATTTACTGAGTGGTTTGTGTGTGTGAAATAAACACATATGCATATATGTATATTTGTTTCTTTTTTCTTTTCATCATTTTTCTTTTTATTTTCCTTTTGCTGTTTTGCTTTGTTTCGTTTTTGAAGGTTAGTGGTTTTTGTTTGTTTTGTTTTTATTTCGCTCGATAGTCTTTCTTTTCTTCTCCCTCTAATAGTCAAGTTCTCTTGATGTCTGTTTATCACTTTCTTTATTTTTTTCTTTTATCTATGTCCCTTATTTTATGACCTCTACTTGCTACCTCTGTTCTGCCTGTCTCTTTTTGTCTTTTGAATAGTCTAAACTTTCTTTTGTCTTCCTATTCCATATACTTTCCTCTTAACAAAATGTACTGTAACCATCATATTGAACTATTTAGTTTCTATAACTTGGCCCTCACTATTCATGTTGTTGCGGTTACGAGTACTGTGGAAGTGGTATCTACCTTGGTGTTTAATGCTATATATCCACTTCGCAGATGTTTGTTGTTGATTCTGTTCTTACTATTTTTTTGTGTGTGTGTGGTTCTGAGGATTGAACCCAGGGGCTTTCTACCTCTGAGCTACATCCCCAGACCTTTTATTTTGAAGCAGATTCTCACTTCACTGCAGAGGACCTCACTAAGTTCTGAGGCTGGCTGGGAACCTGTGATCCTCCTGTCTCTGCCTCCCAAGTATTGGGATTACAAGCATGCACTATCATGCCTGGATGATTCTGTTGTTAATTGCTGATCCAACCATTCCTACTTGGGGTTATTAGTGTTACTGACGTCATAGTAAGCACCTGGTATTTATTTTAATGCTGTGCATCGTTAGCTGCTATTGCTTATTCTCCCCTTTTATATGCTGTTCTGGGAATCTAGAGTGACAATATGAGTTCATGAGGTAGATATTCCGCTACTGACTTATATCCCTAACACAGCAAGAACATACCACATCTAGTTTCACCAATCTTTCTTTCATTTTGCCCCTTCTTCCAATATAATCTCATATTAAGTATACTGTCACTAAGGCTTAACATTTCAACTTGGTCTCTATTCTTATTATTTCTCACATATTTTTTATTGATTAGTGAATATGTGGAGGACCTTAGCAATACATTTGAAAATATATGTTGATTTATGGGTTGCTTTTAAACTCCACAGTTACTAGTAGAGACTCTTTTCTCTAAAAGCAGCACTGGAGGCTGTATTTAGCACCTTACCTATGCTGATAGAACCTGGTGATGCTAAGATATACTCTTAGACAATGGTATATTGTAAAGAGTTAATCATTCACTAAAGGTCTCCCTTTTTAAATGTGGAATCTATCTCAACGATAGGAAAAATAGGACTTCTAAAAACACGAGGAAACAGGCCAGCAAAATGCCTTTTAAAATCAATACCCTCCCCCACCCCCAACCTAACTCACAGATATTGATGGGGAGGAAATCACAGACAAAGAATTGAAAAAGTCGATGGTTAAAATGATCAACAATCTTAAAGAAGAACCAAGGAATGAAATAAGAAAGAAAGTATAGGAAGTGAAAGAACCTTTCGATATTGAGATAGAGATTCTAAAAAAGAAACAAATAGAACTCCTGGAAAGGAAAGATCCAATAAATCCATTGAAAAATTCAGTTGAAAGTATCATCAATAGATTAAATCACTTCGAAGGCAGGTTTTTAGGTCCCATATCAATGAAGATAAGAAAATAAGAGATCATGATGAGAACATTCAAGAAATCTGGAACAGCATTAAGAGGCCAAATCTAAGAGTCACTGTACTTGATGAGGGCCCCAAGATTCAAGCTAAGGATATGGATAATCTTTTTTTTTTTGCGGTACTGGGGATTGAACTCAGGGGCATTCTACCTCCGAGCTATACCCCCAGCCCTATTTTTTTATTCTTTATTTTGAAACCGAGTTTCACTAGGTAGCTGAGGCTGGCCGTGAACCTGGATCCTCCGGTCTCCGCCTCCTGAATGCTGGGATTACAAGCGTGCGTCACCACGCCCGGCTATGGATAATCTTTTCAATGAAATAATATCAGAAAAATTTCCAGATCTTGATAATGAGTTAGACATCAAGACAAATGCTCCAAATGTCTGTACACATACTTATATATGAGAAACACTCATCAACAATAAGACCCAGATAGGCCCTATTATAATAATACTGGGATATTTCAACCCATCTCTCTCACCAGTAGAAAATTCATTCAGACAAAAAAAAGTCAGTAAAGACTCTTTAGATCTAAAAACCACTATAAATCAGCTGGACCCAACAGACATCTATAGAATATTTCATCCAACAACAGCCAAATTAATTTTCTTCCTACCTGTTCATTCAAATTTCTCTGAAATATATGACAATTTAGGCCACAAAGCAAGCCTTAGCAAATACAAAAAATGTATAATTTTTATCTTCTCAGGTTATAATGGAATGAAATTGGAAATTAGCAGCAAGAAAAACCATGGAATTACATAAATAAGTGGAACTTGAAAAATATACCTTGGAATAATGAGTGGATCAAGAAGGAAGTTAAGGGAGAAATTAAAAATTCATAAAATGAAATGAAAATAGAGAGGTAACATATGAGAATCTGTGGAACATCATGAAGGCCATTTTAAGAAGGAAGTTCATAGCTATGAGTGCTACATAAAAAAGTAGAAAGATTCTTAATAAACAACCTAATGATGCATCTCAAGTTTCTAGAAAGACAGGAATAAACCATTTCCAATAACAGTAGAAGGCAAGAAATTATTATAAAAGGTTCAATTAATGAAATGGAAAAAGATAAATGCAAAGGATCAATGAAACACAGAGTTATTTCCCTGAAAAGATAAACAATTTAGTCATCTAATCAATATAACCAAAACAAAGAGAGTCAATACCCAGATTAATACAATTAGGGATGAAAAAGAAGGTAACACCACAGAAAACTCTGAAAGTCAGAGGATCTTTAGGGTCTACTTACGTGCCAATGAATTGGCAAGTCTAGAATAAATGGACGAATTTCTGAACCAAAAAGATGCAGAAAACCTAATCAGACCAATAATAAGCAATGAGATTAAAGCAGTAAGAAAAAGCCTTCTAACAAAGAAGAGCCAAGGATGAGATGGATTTCCAGCTGGATTCTATCAGAAATTTACAGAACAACTAATGCCAGTGCTCTTCACATTACTTCAAGAAACAGAAAGGGAGGCGAATTCATTACAATTTATCCAATGAAGCCATTATCACTCTCATACCAAAATCAGATAAGAACACATAATGGAAAACACAAAAAACAAAAAACAACTACACACCAGTATACCTGATGTTACCAATTCATACTCTGAAATATATGCATATATGAATGTATCACTAGGAATCTCATTATTAAGTACAATTAGAATGTACCATTAAAAATTTAAAAACAGAATAGCTGCTAGTAGGAAAATATAATAAAACTATATAACTTCCTACTTTTGCCTAGTATTATATGCATTCATTCAAAAATAGTTTCCAGGTATCAATCATATCTATTTATTAACTTGGCTTAGCTCTTCTTAACTGATGTTCCTTAGAACAGGGAACACGTCTCTCCAATCTTTATGTTCTTAGCAAGGTTACCTCAGGGCTCTCAATAGATGTTTCTGACTGGCATCAAATTCATGGCAGGAATCATGCTTGAGGATGACACTGATTCCTCTTGGTCTAGCAGTGATATAGTCACAGAGTTGGACTTGTTCTATCACTGTGTTAGTAATATCCTTGCTATTAAGGAAAAAAGATTATAAAGAATGGGAATTGTGCAGATATTACCAACTGGTGGGTGGGGTTAGAATCCTGTATAATTTTGTAAAATGGAATAAGAGAGATTTAATTAAGGTGAACACTAAGTAAATTTGTGTAGTTTGTTAGATACTAGTCAAGAAATGTGCCATTGAGCTCAAAAGAAAAAAAAATACAGAGAGAAAGAAATGTGCTATTTAGCTAAAAAATTGTGCAAGTAGGGCTCACAAAAAGAGAGAACTGAGTATAAGTGTGGAAAGCAAGCTTCAACTTGTTTATAAATCAGGAACAGAGACGTAGTCATGATTAACACCATTCTTTCCCTCCTCAGAAGCTCCTAACTGCCTTCAGAAAAAAGTATAAATTTCATCACAGTAAGTGGCTTTTCTAAATTACTTCTCAGGGCCTCTTCTGTTACTGTAAATCTGTTAGTATAATACCAAATGTTTCTGTAAGGGGTATTTTGGTAGAGAAATTCTACCAGTCCTACGTGAACAGTCTTTGTGTGTGTGTGTGTGTGGTACTGGGGATTGAACTCAGGGGTGTTCTACCTCTGAGCAACACCCCAGCCCTTTTAATTTTTATTTTGAAGCAGGGTCTCACTAGGTGGCTGAGAGCCTTGTTAAGTTGCTGGGGCTGGTCTCAAACCTGGCATCCTTCTATCTTAGCCTCCCAAGTAATAGGATTACAGGCATGTGCTACCATGCCTGGTCCTGAATGGTCTTTAGAACAAGAAATGGCAGAACAAACAGTATTTTATTAGAGTCCAGGTGTTCAGGATTTCATGAAGATTTGAGACCAGACATGATTACAGGGTGAATCATATGAAAAGGGATGAAAGCTAGGTTCCCACAGAACTGTAAGGTGAACCAAATCACTGAACAAGTAAATCAAAAGGAAATAGGTGTCAGGACACTGAAAATAATTCTCAAGCAGAGCTACTCACTAAAGGGAAGCTACCAGAAGTGGTGACAAAAATCTCTGTTTGGAATTGAGTGACTTAGCTTTTTAGAACATTCGAGCTGGAAGAGAAGTTGGAGAACATGTAATCCAAGCCCACTCCCTTGCTGACCCAGAAAGATAAAATGATTGATGAAAGTAGCACACCAAATCAGTGGCAGAGCCAGGACACCTGCCTCACAGTCCAGTGCTATTTTCACTATACCACATGGTTGGGTTTCAGATTCCGTAAACCCTCTCACTTAACACTGGCGCATAAGACCAATTCATCTACAAATCATGGCAGTGGTGCAGAGGACTGTAGAAATGCAGAAATCTTTTTCTTTTCTCTCTCTTTTTTTTGGTTATAATATTGGACTGTTTATAGAATATTAAAAACTGCAACTTTCTTTTCAATTTTCTTGTTTCTCTTCAGTTTAATCTGTCCTTATCACTTATACCGAATTTTTCTTCTTAAAGCACAGTTCTAATCCTATCAATTCCCTCTCAAAAGTCTTCAGTGACCTATTAATTAAATACAAAGAAATGTACAAGAGTACAATAATATTCCATTCTAACCTTATAGAGACACAGAAAATAGAAATAGTAAATAGTGTATGCATGTTAGAAAAGGCTTTGTATAAGAGAGAAGTGGAGGTGCACCCCCATCTCTGCTAGAACGCTTCTCTCCTGCCGTCCACTTCTCTCTTATAGAAGGAGAGAAGCGTTCTAGCAGAGGTGGGGGTGGGTAGAACAGTCAAGGCATGGATGCGTGCAAAAGTCTGGCATATTTAAGTAACATTTAACAGTTTGATATGATTGAAACATAAGATGGTGGGTGTATGTATGTGCATGTTTGTGCATTTGTGTGTATGTGTTGTGTGATTAGACTATGAGAGTTAAAAGTGATAAATTAGGTAGAAAAGAAAGGCAGGAACTAGGTCATAAAAGGTCTTATATGGCATTCTACAGAATTTGAATTCATCCTCTAGAAAATGAGGAACTACTAGAGGGTGTAGAAAAGAATACTGACATGTAAGAAAAAAGGGAACTGTGGCTGCGGCTGCAAAAATAGAGGTCACTCACTCCTGTGAAACTTATTTTGTTTTTCTTTTTTCGTACTGGTGATTGAACCCAGGGGCAATCTACTTCCAAGCTACACCCTCAGCCCTTTTATTTTGAAACACAGTTTTGCCAAGTTGCTGAGAGTCTCCCTAAATTCCTAATGCTGACCTTGAAGAATGCCCCTCGGGTGAATCCGCACTACCAAAGAAATAAAAAGGAAAGAGAGAGAGAGAGAGAGAGAGAGAGAGAGAGAGAGAGAGAGAGAGAGAGAGAGAGAGAGAGAGAGCAAGCTGTGTGTGGTCTGTAATCCCAGTACTTGGGAGGCTGAGACAGCAGGATTGCAGGCTCAAGACCAGCCTCTGCAATTTAGTGAGATCCTGTCTCAAAGCAAAAAAATAAAATAGGGCTGGGGGTGTAGCTCAGAGGTAAAATAACCCTGGGTTCGATCCTCAGTGACACATACACACACACACAAGGAGGGAGGGAGGGAGGGAGAGAGAGAGAGAGAGAGAGAGAGAGAGAGAGAGAGAGAGAGAGAGATCTAATTGATATCTATAGTTTCTGCAGAACCTAGCAAGGAGCACTTTTACATTGGTGCCAAATTAAGGTCTCGAATAATAATAATTCATCTAAAATTCCTTCTTATAGCACATTAGATCTATAGCTCAGTTATTACATTATTTTCTTATTTTCCTTTGGTATAACTCTTGAAAAAGTAACAGGGATTTTTTTCTGGGCATTCTACCTAAGCAAAAAACAAAAATAAAAAAACAAAAACAATACAACTTTTTAGGAGGGCTAAATTTAAGCTGTTTATTCCTCATTCCATAAATGTTAGCCTAAGTATGAAAGTTGAATTATAATTTACTTTGGATCAGTTGAAAATGAGGTCAGTAAGTTCAACTAGATTGCAAATTCTTTGAAAGCACCATTATATCTCCACATCTTCTCCTTCAACTATTTTACTTCTCCATTTTCCCTCTACTAGCATGGTTAACATAATACTTTGCATATACAGTAGGAACACAACGAATGCCTGGTGAGAGTCTATGTCATTCTTTTTAAAGAAAATGATATTGCACTGGGAGTGGTGGGGCATGCTTGTCATCCCAGTACTTGGGAGTCTGAGACAGGAGAATCACAGCTTCAAGACCAGCCTCAGCAACTTAGTAAGACCCTCAGCAACTTAATGAGACCTTATTTCCAAAAAAAAAAAAAAAGTAAAAAAGAATTAAAAGAAGGGCTAGGGGTGTAGTTCAGAGATAGAGTGCCCTGAGGTTCAATCCCCAGCACCACACACAAAATAAAGAAAGAAGAATTCTGATATTGTTGACCCACATCAGTAGAATGTTATTCTAAGTTGTTATTCTAAGAAGAGGTGGCAGTTTGTGCCAGAAGGGATCTTTGAGGTCCTGTCTCAATGGACTTTTACATGTGAAAAGACTAAAACCTAGCTAGAGAGCTGGGACTACAAGCTAGGTTCGTGACCATGGGACCAGCCCTGTTACCACACTGCTGCTCCCATCCTTGGGCTTGCTTTTGATCTCCCTTCCTCAATGACATGCTTTTCAGATAGTTAGTTGAGGTAATCAGTGTAGCCCAAATCTGGAAAGTGCCAAGAGATTTGGTCCTCAGTTCATTGCTTCCCTGCTTTTCTTGGAGTATTTATCAGCTT
Organism: Graphiurus murinus; assembly: GCA_004027655.1. Taxonomy (NCBI): domain Eukaryota; kingdom Metazoa; phylum Chordata; class Mammalia; order Rodentia; family Gliridae; genus Graphiurus; species Graphiurus murinus. The sequence continues at coordinate 25,005 of PVLC010002828.1, read as the reverse complement.
TCACGTGGATAACTCAAATGTCTATCTTAGCCACAGACTACTCACCTGTACACAAATCTTTCTCGTTTTCAGCTGCCTGTTAGATTACTCTACTTTTGCTTGAATTTTTCTTGATTTCAACATCCTTCCTTCCCAAATTAATTTTCCTGACTTTTTTTGTGTGTGGTGTTAGGGATTGAACCCAGGGACATTCTATCTCTGAGCTACAACCCCAGCTCCATTTTATTTTCATTTTGCAACAGGGTCTCACTAGGTTGCAGAGACTCTCGCTACTTGCTGAGGCTGTCCTTGAACCTGCAATTCTCCTGTCTCAGCCTCCCAAGTCCTGGGATTACAAGCATGAACTACCATGCCATGCTGACACATTTTTTTTTTGTCACTAATAGTCTTCTAGTCACTCAAGCATAGAACCTGGCAGTCATATTTGACTCCACCCCACCCTTATCTTATCTCTAAGTCTTGTTGATTCTTATTTGCAATACTTCCTGACTGTGTCTCTTTTACCAGCTAACCTCAGGATCCTATCTCATCATACCTTGGCTACTTGAAGATACTTGAACTCTATGTCCTTTTTCACCCTTATATGGTCAACTGGATGGACCTGGGAAGTTTCAAGATTCAGTTTGAAGTTGTCATCCCCTATGAATGTTGCCATGTTCATGCTTACATTACTTATTACAGTGTAGCAATGACTCTTTTTTATTTATTTTTTATTGATGCAATGCAATTATACATCATAGTGAGATTCAATGTGATACAAACATACATACACACATCACTTGGTATATTTTCCTCCATATACTCTACTCCCTGCAATTACTCTTTGTGTATGTGTGTGTGTGTGTGTGTGTGTGTGTGTGTGTGTGTGTGTGTGCGTGTGTGTGTGTTACTGGGGATTGAGCCTGGGGGTATACTACCTCCAACTTGTACACACGACCCTTTTTATTTTTTTTGTTTTGAAACAGGGTCTTGCTAGGTTGCTGAGAGTGGCCTGGAACCTGTGCTCATCCTGTCTCAGCCTCCCAAGTACTGGGATTACAGCCCTGCGCCACCATGCCTGGCAGCCTGCAATTACTTTTTTTGCTTGCCTGTCTGTCATTTATGCAGACAGTGAGCACATTAATGGCAGTGGGTGTGCATTATTCATTTTTGCTCTCTTCTTATTGGGCAACTTCAGAAGAGTAACTATGCAGTTTTGAATGTTTTTGAGTGGGTTCCTAGGTGATGGAGGGAGAAGAATGTTTTTGGTGTGGAAACACAGTTGCTATTACACAGGATTCTAAGTAATTGTGTACAGTAGAAGTGAAATGTGTACACCTTTAGGATTCTATTAAAAAGGAACCTGAAAAATAAAAAAGAGTACAGAGGTCCATGACCCATAGGTAGGCACTTTACAAATCACTGAAAAAGAAAGAGAAGGGGATAAAACAAACTTAATCCACATATTTAGGGAAGAGAAGGCAAAGAACTTAAACCAAAGAAAGTAGCCAGGCATGGTGCACACCTGTAATCCCAGTACTTGGCAGGCTAAGATGCATGGAATCCAGACTCAAGGCCAGCATCAGCAACTTAGGGAGGCCCTGCTTCAAAATAGAGAAAATAAAAAAGGGCTAGGGGGTATAGGTTGGAGGTAGAATCACCTGGGTTCAATTCCCAGGAAGACAAAAACAAAACAAAACAAAAAAACCCCCCAAAACCCAAAACCCAAAACCCAAACCAAAAAAAACCTCTAAAAACCAAAGAAGGTAATAAGTGTTCTGGTGGGGCTGGAAGAGAGTCCATAAGTGGTCTAGGAATCAGGCATGGTGGCGCACTCCTGTAATCCCAGTACTTGGGAGGCTGAGACGGGGGATCGCAGGTTTGAGGCCAGTCTCATCAATATAGTGAGATTCTCAGCAACCTAGCAAGACCCTTTTTTTTCGGTATTGGGGATTGAACTCAGGGGCATTCTACCTCTGAGCTACACCCCCAGCCTTATTTTTTTATTCTTTATTTTGAAACCAGGTCTCACTAAGTTGCGGAGTGCCTCACTAGGTAGCTGAGGCTGGCCGCGAACCCGGATCCTCTGGTCTCAGCCTCCCAAATGCTGGGATTACAAGCGTGCGCCACCACGCCCAGCCTAGCAAGACCCTTTATCAAAGCAAAAAATAAAGAGGGCTGGAGGTGTAGCTCAGAGGTAGAAGGCCCCTGGGGTTCAGTCCCCAGTACCACATACAAAGAAGTGGCCTAGGCCAGAGACCGATGAAAATCGGAAGACCCACGGGTGTGACTGATAATGGGTGTTTTTGAATTGAATTAACAGAGGAGATTGAAAGATTAAATCAGCATTTGGATGTAGTTTTATGATTCTATCAAATTGAATGCTTCCTCAAGCCTTCCTTTCCCTTTCTAGTAAATGCTAGCGTGTACCGGATGGTTTTTGTGTGCTGGCCAGGGCAACTGCCAGCAGGGGTGGGGTCACAAGGGTAGGACCAAAGAGGAAGTAGGAGAGGCTGGGACTCTGGGATGGGGCTCCTAAGGCAGACACTTCCTCCACTTCTGCTGAGCAATGGTAAGAGGTAGAAAACTTAGATTTTATGAGGCTGTAGCTCAGTGAAGCCCCACTTTTATTTGACCGAGTCCTCAATGTCCTATTTCTTTCTCTAAATGTAGTTTGTTTTTGTCAAATGAAAAAAGGTTTTTGTTCTGCCATCCTACAAGTCTGAGATTGGGGAGGTTAGGAAGAATGTTGCATTAATCTTTTGGTACAGTAGGTGTTCAGGGTAGATATCCAAATGGACAGAGAAATCAGCAAATATGAGTGGTTTTAAAACTGCAAAACAGTATACAATATAAACTTGCAGTTGTTTCCTTTCCAATGCATACTAGGCTCAATTCAGGTCTTACTTCCTGACTACCCCATTTCTCACTCATTTCTCTCTTTGAACTTGTATTATGTTTCTCATCTGTGTCAATAACATGACAGTATTCTACTACATTGTATTGTATTTTTCTTTCTCTTTCTCTCTCTCTCTCTCTCTTTTTTTTTTGGTACTGGGGATTGAACCCAGGGGCATTCTACCTCTGAGCTACCCCTCCAGCCCTATTTCATTTTTAATTTTGAAACAGGGTCTCACGAACTTGTGAAGGGCCTCACTAAGTTGCTGAGGCTGGCCATCAACCTGAGATCCTCCTGTCTCAGCCTCCTAGTGTATGCCACCACGTCCAGCTGTATTTTATTTTTCAACATGTAGGAATCTTGTCTCCCTGGGTCGATTGTCAACTCTCCTTGGGGAGGAGAAAAATCCAATCATTTATTTCTTAAGCTTTGTGACCTCAAAACCTAGCTTATGTGGTGTTTTGCACATAGAAAAATATGTAATACATTTGTATTGAGTGATTGGTTATTGGTTGAGTGATGCAATGCTCATGGTCCATGGGGATTTAATGTACATACAATCAGGCTTGTACTAATGATCCCAGTGGCTTTTCTCTATGATAATAAAATCTTGGACAAGAGGAAGAAAGTCTTCTGTTATCATTGTAGCCCTGTCATTAGAGTAACTAGTTTTCTTATTTGCTATTTCCAGTGATATGCTTAGCAGCATTCTCTCTGGTATCAAAAACTACAGGGGTGAGCTGGGCGTGGTGGCGCACGCTTGTAATCCCAGCATTTGGGAGGCTGAGATCGGAGGATTCGGGTTCGAGGCCAGCCTCAGCTACCTAGTGAGGCACTCCGCAGCTTAGTGAGACTCGGTTTCAAAATAAAGAATAAAAAATAGGGCTGGGGGTATAGCTCAGAGGTAGAACGCCCCTGAGTTCAATCCCCAGTACCACAAAAAAACAAAAAACAAAAAACTACAGGAGTGCTGATGCTGCATTGCTGATAGCTGTCAGATGTTTATTCTGCAGTAACTTTACTCCTTAAAATCATACTCATCAAATCAGGCAACTCTGTTGTCAGATAGTTGGAATCCAAACACAGGACACTGTCAAGCCCCCAAAGAGCCTTGGATTGTGGTGTTTAGAACTAATGACACAGTGTGTTCCCTTCATAGTACTGTGCTACAAGCACAGTTATCAGATTACTGTGACATAGAAGACCAAGCCTAGCCGGGCGTGGTGGTGCATGCTTGTAATCCCAGCATTTGGGAGGCTGAGACCAGAGGATCCGGGTTCGCGGTCAGCCTCAGCTACCTAGTGAGGCACTCCGCAACTTAGTGAGACCCGGTTTCAAAATAAAGAATAAGAAATAGGGCTGGGGGTGTAGCTCGGAGGTAGAATGCCCCTGAGTTCAATCCCCAGTACTGCAAAAAAAAAAAAAAAAAAAAGACCAAGCCTGAAGGGAACTGCAAAATGGCAACAGAGATTTTGATGAGTGTATGAGTGTAGGTGTAGGTGAGTGGTGGGAAGACATTTTGGGTGACAGAAATATGTTACTGGAAACCTACTTTGAACATTTTATAAGGACTAACTAGAGGGACAACCTTTCTTCCTCCTCTTCCTCCTCCTCCTTCTTTTTGTTTTGGTACTGGGGATTGAATCCAGAGGAATTCTACCCCCGAGTTAAACCCCAGCTCTTTTTATTATTATTTTAAAACAGGATCTGGCTAAGTTGCTGAGGCTGGCTTTGAACCTGTGATCCTCCTGTCTCAGCCTCTCAAGTACTGGGATTACAGTCTTGCACCACCATGCTGGGCTAGGGGCAACCTTCTTTTAGAGATAGCTATTTAAATCTCTTACTAATTCCTAGAAAATTGGGATCCCCTGAAGCTCTGAGGCTATTGATCACAGCTGAATATGGGGCCTTCCACCAAACTCCTGGCCTTTTAAATAACTTGATCTTGGAAGCAAGATGATTTTCTAGGACATAGCTTTTTTGTTGAAGGCCTTTTTCCTTAAGTAAGAGCTCACATTCAGATTAAGTGTAAAGATGAATCAATTTGGAATGAAAAGAATCTTTTAATGTCTTATAAGGACTGGAGACTTCCTAGAGCTTTGGACTCAGTACATAAGACATGTCAGAGATATTTAAGTGTTATTATTGTTAGCTCAGTTCCACTTAGCCTGCTGAATTCACCACAATACAAAGGTTATCCTGTGTAAACACAAAGGCTATCAATCTGGTAGATGTGAAATTTTAATAACTCTTTTACTTCAGACATCTCAAAGTGTGATTCAAAATTGTATTTTTCTTTCCTTTTAGAAAAAAAAAGGAAAGAAAATTTGATCTGATCAAAAATAAAATCTCAATGTGCCGGTGGACTCTGAGTCTAGATTTCATCCCTTTTTCTTTTTCCATCAGTTACATCTAAGTAAAGGCTCAAATATCTGGGATGTATCGATTCCATAAGCACTAAAATAAGATAGTGACATTTTATTCATTAAAAGGAAACCACAGAGCCGGGTGTGGTGGCGCACACTTGTAATCCCAGCATTCCGGAGGCTGAGACCAGAGGATCCGGGTTTGCGGCCAGCCTCAGCTACCTAGTGAGGCACTCTGCAACTTAGTGAGACTCGGTTTCAAAAGAATAAAAATAGGGCTGGGGGTACAGCTCGGAGGTAGAATGCCCCTGAGTTCAATCCCCAATACTGCAAAAAAAAAAAAAAAAAAAAAAAAAAAAAAAAAAAAAAAAAAAAAAAAAAAAAAAAGGAAACCACAGTGCTTGGAAGGCTGAGATAGGAGGAGTGCAGGTTTGAGGTCAACTCTAGCAACTTAGCGAGGCCCTTAGCAACTGAGACCTTGTGCCAAAGTAAAAAATAAAAAAAGAGCTGGGGGTGTGGCCCAGAGGTAGAATGCTACTGGGTATAATCACCAGTACCACACACACACAAAAGGAAACCAGCTATGTGTTTAAATGTTCAAGGCCTGTTTACTCTTCTGTTTTGTCTCTTTCTCCTGTGTCTATGAGGGTCTCACCCTGACTAACTTCTCCCAGAATCTTAAAGATTTTTTCTTTCTCTTTTCTTCCATATGTATCTACATCCTGTTCCAATTCAGAAGAACTTGTAGAGTACGAAGAAGAGAAAAATCAGGATGGAATTAAGTGAGATGGGATAGAATGGGAAAACAGAATAGAAGAGTTTTGTGGAGGGCAGCTTATGTTTAAAGTGGCCTTCTCTACTAACCTATGAAGAAGTTGTAATTAAGGGCAAAATAATTGTCATTTACGGGTGTTTTAGCATCAGGATTGTAACACGAATTAATGGACCTAAGATGTCTGTATTTATTTACTTGGATTAAATGACTTCCTTTATTGCTTGTTTTGTAGCAATGAGGATATGCCACTTCTTGCTATTACTCTGTCAGACTTCTTAGCAATTGTATTTCCTCCCTGAAAATCCACAAATTGGCATTCTGACTCATGAATCCATCTATTTTGTAGGGTTGATTAGAATGAATGTATCTTGCAGGAATTTGCCCATGCCTGGGAAAGCTTTCCTCACTTCCCTAAAATCATACCATAGATGTTCACCTGGCCTGAAATTCAAATAACACCAGGATGAGGGACAAATGTGGTATTAGGTCTTTATATTTTAGAGCAGACACATGAGTATATAAGCCTATGTGTTTTAGAAACACAATTTGTATTACAACCAAGTCTGCAGTTGTACAAGTGACTTTATGGCGAAGTAGCAGAATATTGTATTATATTCGGAACTTAGTATAAAAATTATTTTGATGCTTAGCTTTCAATCTTAAGAATCAATGGCCTTAATGGAAGTAATAAAAAAGATGGATACTATGTTTACAGAAATACTTCTTAAATACTACTATTAAATATTTTTATTCCTTTCAGAATTCACATCGAAGTGTGCAGAGATATTGCAGGGTGAGTGACAGCCAGAGGGTTGAATCCTATTGCTAGGTCCTAGGGGTAAGACAAGATTGCTGAGAATTAGTGTGAGGCCCCTGGTCTAGGAGCATTGTGTAGAGAGCAGGAAGTAGCTGGACTTACTCTCTCTGCACGCAATCAATCTTGTCATGTGTTTTATTCTCTTGGAATTAATGGACTTTAAATAAAACCCTTTGGATCATAGTTTGAATTTTCAAGTTGCCTTCATAGGCATCATCTTAATAGATATGAAAAATACTTCTATCAGTACATTATTGCATTTAGTACACAAAAAGTAAAGAAACAGTGATGCTCAGTCACTTGTTAGAAAGCACACAGCTGATTAAATGTCCAAGTGAGGATGAACTGCCAGTTCTCCAGGTCCAAATTCCTTCCCATTAAGATTTGTGCAGCAAGATAGTTTAGAACAGCCACTGTTAGGCCACAAGATAGCCTGAAGCAAAGATTCCCAATGCTTGCTTATGTTAGAATAAGTTACCATTTATTTAGTGTCTATGGTATATATATGGCACCATGCTAATTATTGTTGGGTGGAGGAAGTTTGAAAAATAAGTTAACCTTGTACTTTCCCTCAAGACTCTTGGTATCTTTGGAGGAGAAGAATCATATTTTTTGTGGCTCTTATTTCTATAGATCCTCTTCTCTCCCTTGCCTGAAGGTGTAGGCACTGCCTATTAAATATCTTGGTCACCTGTTTGATTTTTTTTCTTGAACGAATTTTGATTTGTTTTTTGGTCATCGCTATCACACTCTCCAGATTTAACTTTGGTATCTGCCTCCTACCTATCACTCATATTCAAGGCTTTTGTTTTCTAAGCAGCCATCAGGCATTTTCCTTTAAATTCTTACCATCATCTCAAAACCAGAACTCATGAGGTCCTACATCCCCACTTAAAATAGTAGTAACACCAGTGCTCAGATTCCACAGGCTTAAGATTTTGGAGACATCTCTGACTTATTCCTCTCCTATGACGCTTGCATATAATCACTCAACAACTTCCATTTATTCTTCATTTTAAATGTCTCTCCAGTTCCTCTCCATTCGATTTCTACTGTCACCGATCTAACTTTGAGCCTCATTAGCTTCTATACTTTAAGTTAGTTTCCAGCACCAGCTTTCACCAAATGTAGTGAAGCTGATGAAATTCTGCCAGATTCATGTACTCAAAATGTTTTTCCATTAGCTCTTCTCATATTCAAAGTTTTCTGAGAGTTCCCATTAGATAGTGCCTGGAATTCGGTATCTGATACCCCAACCTAAAATTTCGGTTCAAATTAATTTTTCTGCTACTCTCCAAGCCAATCCTTTTGTTCTAGCCTAATCAGGGTCCTTCAGGTGTTAAGCTCACTCCTGATGCAATTTATTTCTGACATCATTTCTGTGACTAGAAATGAATTTGTAGCAGCCCATTTTGGCCACTTACTATGTGCACAGCAAGTTTACTCAGTATGGCCCCAAATCCTATAAAATCTTTAGGCTTCTCTTATTTTACCTCCTTTCTGAAACCTCAATTCAGCCTATCTTTCTTCTCTGAACTTCTTTGTTATTAAAAATGACATTGGTTTATTGTCTTATATTTTTACCTTCTATAGATTTTTATAGCCTCACAAAAACTGTAAGTTTCCCAAGGGTAGGGGCCATGTTTTACCTTACTTTGTACCACATACTGTATTGCGCATGATCAACATTTGTTTAACTGAGTTATATCAAATTTGAGATATCTCAGTAGGAACATGGGGAATGACAAAATGGATCAAAGTACAAGTCATACAGTTATATTAATTGGAAGATCATGAAAGATACCCTTTATGGTATCAAATCTACAAAGTTGGATATGTAGCTTAAGAATCTGTGCCTTTCCTTTAGAACCTCTTGTTATCAGCCAATGATACGACAAATGCAAATTTATAATTTTCTGTACCATGGAAGAATCTTGCTTTTATCCTAAGTAGTTCATAAATGCATCAAAAGTTCAATTAAAGATAGGAGGGAGAACATAGTGAAAAGTGAGAACTCATAATTCTGGACTGGGAAGACACAAACATGCTGGATTGATCTCAACACAGTCTAGAAACTTTCCTTAACCTACCATTCTGTTTGAGCTCACTGGCTTCTGGGCTAACTTATTTTATTTGCAGGGACTCTTTGGTTGGTGTAATCAGTATTAAGGGTAGCTGAGAAACAGTTTTGTTTGTTAAGGAGATGAATGTAAATATAATGCATGTGGTTATTTATTTACTATGTAGATACAGGAAGCTTCTAATTCTAATTGGGCTATTAATAGTAAAACAATGATGGAAATATTTTTGAATGATTAAAACTTGTTGCAATAGATATGGAAAACTTAAAATTGTCTAGAAACATATTTCCCTATTTAAAAAAATAAATGTAGTTCATTGTATCCTAAAATACATTTTAAAATATTAATATTATATTTAGAGTAATATACAAACAAATCCAGGTTTAGACATATTTTATTTTAAATTTATTATTATTATTATTATTATTATTATTATTATTACTGCACTGGGGGTTGAACTCAGGGATGTTCTACCACTGATCTGCACCCCCAACCTTTTTAAATATATTTTAACATTTTGAAACAGGGTCTGCCTAAGTTGCTGAGGTTGGCCTTGACCCTGTGATCCTCTTGTATTAGCTTCCCAAATACTGGGATTACAGGTGTGTGCCACTGTGCCTGGCCATATATGGTATTGTGCCTTCTCTCTAGATTTCAAAACAATTTTAGAACAATGGAAGGCAGAACCACTGAATTTAAAGTGGTGGAGCTTGCCAGTCCATTTGTTTACTAAGTCACAAACTATATAATACAAATTTCTAATATTCATTTATAGTTGAGAGAGCTTTTTTTTCTTTTTCTTTTCTTTTTTTTTTTTGCAGAACTCACCAATTTCTAGTTGAGCAGTGTGTTTTTAGAAAAATCCTTAACTTTAGTTCTCTTTCCTTGTTTGTCAAACGGAGAGTAGCACTCTGTCTAAATTATAGGATGTCAAGGGGTTTAAGTGGGACAATCAATGTGAATCTACTTTGTGAAAATGTCAGGTTTTGCTTCACTATTTGGTTTACTTTCAGCAGTCCCTATATATTTTCTCTCATTGTAAAGGAAATTGTCACTACATTGAGAAACCTCACTGAGCCCTTAAAATAGGATTTAAAATTATGCCTTACATCTCTGGCTTAATTGCAAAGGTGTTGGAGGCTTGGGGAGTGTCTCCTCTGTTTTTAACACACTGAGCCCCTAGCAGAAGCAGTGAGCAACACTTGTTGACAGATTGATTAGATTATCAAATCTCTGGCCAAGAAATAAAGCAGAAAGAATTCATAAATTAGCAGCTTAATTTAAAGCAGGCAAGGCAGATTAGTTGTCTCCAAAATCTAGGGAATTTGCTAAAATCTGTCATCAGTTGAATTTTACTACATACTGTTTCGGAACTAGTGTTGAAATATCAAATGTCCTTACCTGCTGCTTCAAGGTTCACAATTTAGGGTCCTTTTGCGTTTGTTCTCAGAAGCAAGCTCCAAGTCTTCAGTAAATTCGATCTACCAGTCCTTTGTAGAACTGACCCTCATTGGTGAGCTGCAGAAGAAATCTGGATACCCGGATGATCCTAAAAGCCCACTTGATTCACAGAGTGCAAGCTCTTTAGGCAAGCTTCTTTGTAAAGTTGCTGCTGTTTTTAAGAGGAGAGAGGGCAGGTCAGGGCACATTTGCTAGCCAATATATACAAATTCTTCTTCCTCTTTCAGATTAGTCCCCAAACTGTTTAAAGCATGCCAGAGTTTTTCTGATGCAAGTTGGGGGAGGAGAAGGAACAGAGAGCGAGGAAAAATAGGAGCTGGAGACTTGCAGGTTGTATGTGTAAATGAGCTTTTATCCCTAGCTTCAGCAATAAAATCCTCAGGAAATCACGTAGCTGCTCTCATGGGAAGCAGGGAGGAGTGTAGTTTGTTTGGTGCAGTTTTCTCTCATTTTTGTGACTGGAAGGTGGTTAGACTATTTGTAGGCGGGGAAAGATAATACTATCAGTATATGCTAATATAACTGACTTTAGGTAAAGCTTGATCTTAAGCAAGATAAATTTTATCTTTCTGTTCCTCTCTCTCAGTCTCTCTCTCTGTCTCTCCTCTCTCTCCTTCCTGAGACTTGGGGCTTTATCCACATTCCAAAAAGCCTCTCCCTTTCTTATGCCTTATGTTCTAAGGAAATAAGTGTTGTAGTTTGAGCATTGTTTCCCCCAATTCTCAGAATAATAAATTGCCTTCATTGAATTAAAAGTATTTTTTTTCCTATCCCACTGAGAAGGTCTGGAATGTCTGGGCTTGCTGACAGTGGTCCTGTGTTAGGAATTTGGGGACCAGTTAATGGCCCTTGACCTTTGGGTGTGTTCTGAGGTATTAGAGCTGTGAGGTACTCAGTTTATTTTTTATACAAAACTTAGGGGCAAGCCAATCTGGTACGCATTCATTCCAGTCTGGGGTAGGACCTTGATGTTGTAAACCGAATGGATAAGATCATAATGTAAGATGGTTACATGAATGATATTGAGTTATTGAAGTTGTTGAATGATATTTAGTTATTGAATGATATTCAAGTTGGCTACATGAATTCATATTAAGAAAGTTCTATATAGTCATGAATATAAATATGTTCATTTTAGCATTTGGCTCCATATTTGATGGTTTCATAAAACATGAGTTCAAGCCGGGCGTGGTGGCGCACGCTTGTAATCCCAGCATTCGGGAGGCTGAGACCGGAGGATCCGGGTTCGCGGCCAGCCTCAGCTACCTAGTGAGGCACTCCGCAACTTAGTGAGACCCTGTTTCAAAATAAAGAATCAAAAATAGGGCTGGGGGTGTAGCTCGGAGATAGAATGCCCCTGGGTTCAATCCCCAGTACCGCAAAAATAAATAAATAAATAAATAAATAAAACATGAGTTCAGCAATAACCTTCTGGCCTGACATCTACTTACAGGAAAAAAGTCATTTACTTAAATTTTGCCCCTTTAGATACACAGCTTTATGGGCAAACTGGGGCCAGAGCTCCAAGGCCCCTAGAATTTTCATCTCCTTCCACAGAATCCTTGATTATGATGGTAGTCATGACGTTTGGGGAAAAGACTATCCAGCTACATTAAAGGGGGAGATAACATTTGGATGCAATATGAAGACTTTAATCTTGACCTGGGGAGTTTTATTAACTAAACTGGCATTCTAACTAGTATTTGTTCAACTGAGTTTGGATCCTTAGAGATTTATAGGAAAGTTAATAAGACAGACAAGAGGGTAAATTATTTTCCCCTACAGTCTGAAATGTTATAGCCATTTTGAGTTATAATAGAAGAATAATTCATAGTTAGATATTGAAGAGAAGAGAAAGGGACTAGATCCTTGAGCTTTAACATGACTCCACTATAGATTTGGCAAAAAGGGACTGTTCAGTGTCACTTCTATGTTCTCCCTGCTTGTTTCCTTCCTCCCTTGTGTCTCTGCCCCTAAGATAGGAAGGGCAGTACTCCACCCATCCTCAAATGGGTCATTGCTTTGTACAGCTGCATCAATTTATACTATATTTGCTATAATTGATCACAGATTTCTTATCTCCCTTCCTTACTTCTTCAGCTCTCCCTTCCTTCCTTCTTTATTTTCTTCTTTCTCTCTCTATCTTTCTTTCTTTTCTTCTCTTTCTTTCTTTCTTTCTTTCTTTCTTTCTTTCTTTCTTTCTTTCTTTCTTTCTTTCTTTCTTTCTTTCTTTTTCTTTCTTCAGATTGAGCCCAGGGACATTCTATCTCTGAGCCACACCCCTAGTCCTTTTTATTTTGTATTTTGAAACAGGATATTGATAAGTTGTTGAGGGTCTTTCTAGGTTGCTGACGCTGACTTCAAACCTGTGATTCTCCTGCCTCAGCCTCCTAAGTACTGGGATCACAGGTGTGTGCCACCACACCCAGCTTCCACCTATATTTATTACAAACCTATTACCTATTCTCACATTTTCTATCATTTCAGGGAAGGTTGAAGTATCCAGAGTCATACTTCTTGACTGCCATCTCCTCACTCTCATTTTCCTAGCTTCTTTCAGTTCTTACTTTCCTATCAGAGTGGAAAAGACCAAAGAGGCAATGGTGAGAAAGAATGGAATAATATGTAGTTAGATGGAGAATTTGTCTTAATAAAGTAGGACTAGGTAGAAGCTTAAGGAATTTTCAGTCATATAGTATTCATATAGTACTGTGAGCCATAGGATCCATAGCTTACATGGACTCAAAGCTGAAAAAATCTGAGTGTAGTGGTGCATTCCTGTAATCCCACTACTTGGGAGGCTAAGACAGGAAGATCACAGGTTCGAGGACAGCCACAGCAAATTAGGGGGACCCTCAGAAACTTAGCAAGACCCTGTTTCAACATAAAAAATAAAAATTGTGGAAGTGTAGCTCAGAGGTACAATGCCCCTGGGTTCAATTCCCAATACCAAAATAAATAAATAAATAAAATAAAAAATATTTTAAAAAGGCTGAAAGGGTGGCTTGAAAAATCATCTTGTTTAGACTTTATATTAAATTTAATTCCTGAGAGTATGGCATGTCTTATTTACCATTGTGTTCCCAGCTGTTAGTTCATTGCTTTGTTTGGTTTGTTGAATAAATAATTAGAATCCAACTTGCTCATATAACAGGCCAGAGAGAAAGAGGCTTTCTTTAGATGTATTGATTTTACCACAAAATCAAGAAGAGTCTTGTTTTTCTCCAGCACTGAAGCTTTCCCACAAGTCAATACTAATTGTGCTTTTGGAGAGTGGATAAAAAGCGTTACTATCCTCATAGCGTAGTTATGTACATATACATATATACTCACTCATAGAGACTGAGACAGCTGCAATTCAACTTTTGGTTCCAGGTTAGAGATACTCAGAGACAGTGAAAAATCAGTCTGGCTGTAGCAATGTGGCCTTCACCCATTTCCCTCTTCCTGTCCTAGGGCCTACTCCATGGAAATAAAACAACCCTGGGTTATCATTTCCAATGAGGCAGGGGCACTCTGAGAATTTGATGAACGCTATAGAACAGAATGGTATAGGCCACTTAGGAGAGATGGTACAAATCATCTAAGCCAACACTCCATACATTTTTTATGTGTTGTCCAGTGTGATAGCCCATAGCTATGTGTGGTTATTTAAACTGAAATGTAAATTAATGAAACAGAAAGTTCCATCTACCCCTAGCTGCACTTCATGTGTTCGGTAGTATAGCCACATGTAGATATGGCTGCTGCATCAAACAGCACAGATTTAGAACAGATGTTAAAACGAACAACTTGTTTAGGTTAGAGGGTGTCACTAGTTAAAGGTCATTTAAATAAGTACCAAAGTTTGAAGTTTGGAAAAGAACACAGGTTTCTGGACTCCCAAGGAAGAGTACCCAGATTTATTCCCACCCCCTATATATTTATTTTGATTTTCGCATGGATCTGTGAGCATGGTTGAGGAGCACTGAGTGTGTGTAACTCAATGTGTGGGCTTTGGAGTTTTTTGGGGGGTCAGGGAGAAGGCATCTGGTTAGCATGGATGAGGAAGCTCCTTTGCATGGACTTGTATAGTTCTTGCTTTTCTTAATTGCATGTATATTCCTAACATACATATATACATATTCCTAACATATATATTCCTAACACACATATACACATATTCCTAACATACATATATTCCTAATATATATATATATATCCATATTCCTAACATATACATTCCCAACATACATACATATATACACACACACTATAAAATGTGCACATACATACACACACACTATAAAATGTGCACACACACACACAAATAATAGATGGTGAATCGTGATAAATACCACTTAATGTTTTCCCGAGTTCCACTGGAGATGGGTGTGGGTAGGGAAATGGGATGGCTAGCTGGATTGGTGGGCCATTTTGGCAGCTGAGGTGAGAGGAGGTCTGTTGGGTGTGTGCAGGAAGGAAATCTGCTAATTGCATTTAAACCTGGGAAGTGGGGCCTGTTGGACTTGCTCTTACCTCAGCTTTTGCTCCAAGAGGGAACCACTAATGGAGGAATTAGGCAAAAACTGTCATTGAGAGCTAGGCTTTTCCATAATTACAGGGATTGTCTACAACCACTTAAAAGTGTGTCAGGTTTAGATTTTCCCAAGGAAAATGAAAGAAAATGTTTTGAGAAATTGTTGTGCTACAAATTACTAGTATAAGTGTTGCCATAACTAGAGTAGTGTACTAAGGGCTATTTTAGGAGTGTCTAAGAAGCCTGCAGCTCCTCAAGTCTCCTGTTACTTAAAACTTGCTAGTAATAGCTTGAAGTGCTTTTAAATATAGTTTACAGCAAATGTCCTCTCTTAGATGCCTTTAAATTCAGATCCTGTAAAGAGAAGTGGCCTTTCATAGAATGGATTCTTATAGGAAAGGTCATCCATTGTGGGTGGGAAGAATTTAATGTGAAAATCATACTTTGGATTAGATAATGAAGAGTTTGGAGTGATGACTTTAATCTCCTGGGCAGGCGAATACAAAAAGCATGTTGAGATTATAGAGTGAACTGCCCACTCCCACTCACTGGGTAGGTTTGAGAGACAGAGAGTCAGGACCTAGTTTCAGCTTGCCCTGCCCTGTAACTCTGGATGAATCCTAGAGTTTTGAATATCCATTGTCCTAGAATGCTGTGGCAAAGAGAAACCTGGAGAGCACCACTTGTTCCTCTAATTCTACACACAAGGAAACGTATGGTAGCAACTATCTGTAGTGTTACTTCGTTTGGTTGCTGAATAAATAAATACATCTAGTCCAACCCTATCTTATTATGGATAAGGAAATTTAAGTCCAGAAAGGCTCTCTCAAGATGAATTTCTTTGGCCATTCTTTTTTTTTTTTTTCTTTTGCGGTACTGGGGATTGAACTCAGGGGCATTCTACCTCTGAGCCACACCCCAAGCCCTATTTTTTTATTCTTTATTTTGAAACAGGGTCTCGCTAAGTTGCGGAGTGCCTCACTAGGTAGCTGAGGCTGGCCGCGAACCTGGATCCTCCAGTCTCAGCCTCCCAAATGCTGGGATTACAAGCGTGCGCCACCACACCTGGCTTCTTTGGCCATTCTTGAATAAAGTGTTTAATTATTCTGAGTCTTAGTTCTCTCTTTAGAAGAAATGATGATGATAATGGCATGGTAGTATTAATCCTAATACTTGCGAGGCCAAGATAGGAGGATCTCGGGTTTGAGGCCAGCCTCAGCAATTTATAGAGAGCCTCGGCAGCTTAGTGAGATCCTGTTTTAAAATAAAAAATAAAAAGAGCTGTGGGTGTAGTGTGGAGATAGGATGCCCCTGGGTTCAATTCCTAAGGCCACATTCACCAAAAAAGAAAAAAAATATGATAGTAATATAATTTCTGCCCATTTCACAGAATTTAAAATAAAATAAAACAATAGCCAAAAAGCTTCTTTAAGTATTATGATGATAAAATAATCTCATTATTTGCTTTTTCATTCTCCTACTCAGTACCTTGCCCCCCAATATCACATGATTTCTTATAAACCATATTTTTGGAGAAAGTAATTTGGATACCTTTGAGATAATTTGGGAACCTGTAGAGTGTTAGTTATACTCCCATGACAGGGGATTATTGTCATTGAGGATCTAGCCACAAAGGCTTTTTTTTTAAACCAGTGCATTCTAATTATACAGAATAATGGGTTTAATGGTGGCGTATTCACACATACATATAACATACTTTGTTCTTACCTAACCCTATAGCTCTCTTATCCTCCCTTTCCTCCTCCCTCTATCTCCTTCCTCTTCTTTAATAGTCTCCAACAAAGACCTACTTTTAAATATCTGACACTAAGTTCATCACAATGGCGGGTATATCTGTATGTGTTTGCTCTGTGTGTGGATAGGAGTGTTTTAAAAATGAGGCTTAGAGACTATTGAAGCACTATTTGTAAACTTCCTTAGCCACTAGAGCTCTCTGAAAGTAAAATGACACTATTCATTTGCCTTAAATTGGAGTCCCAAGACCTAGGTTTATTGTATCTCCATTATTTTTGGTAAAATCTGGAACAGAGTGTCACTTAAAATTTCCAAGTGTCAGTTTTCCTATTTGTAATTAATAAGACTGATGGGATAATGGTATCCACCCTGTCACTTCACTGATAATCAAAGTCAGCTAATGCATGTGAAAATGCTTGTGAACTGGAAATAGCTGTAAAAACAACCTTATTGTCATTTCCTAGTAGCAGGGAAAATCCCCCAGGTATGTACTCAGAAATTATCTTTGGCCTATTTCCTTTATCTCAGCTGGGACAGGCTAACTCTATACCCAAGAAGAGAGGATATTGATTTAGATGTTTGATTTTGTGGTCTAGGCCTTATTCTAGCTTCATCGTTCTTGCTGACACACTCTAGCTTTCAAAAAATACAAAAAGACCAAGCCTTGGGCAAAAATGTTGAAGCAAATCAAACCTGTTTTCAATTACAGCCTTTTTACTTTTTCACTTTTCAGTATCTGTTCCCTAAAGGGTGTAGAAGATAGCAAGAGAAACTCTATTCTGAGATGTCGTATTAACTAGTGTATTGTAAATAGCTTAAAAATCCTGAGGTCGATCTAGGCTGCATCTTTGTTTCATCACTGACTAATAATTTTGGACAAGTTATTTCAACCTCTTGGCTTGTCAGATTTCTGGTTTGTAAAATGGGACCAAATAGTTGGTTGTTGAAAGGCTTAAATGCAATAGTTACTGGCACAAAAGTATGTTCACAGTAAAGGTAGCTTTATTTTTTTAATTTTTAAAAATGAGCTTCCTGCTTATTTACATAAGGTGGCTTTATTTTTATTCACATTATGGTTCTTGTTCTCTCGGAGTTTTTTAAAAAATATTTTAATGTTGTCCTCATGGAATTAGACACTATTTCAAAGAATGATTTTTGGTTTGGAGCATTAAGAACTTCTCACATCTTAGCCCTGCTGGCTTGGAGGTTCAGTGGTTTGTACAAGTGAGCCCTCTGGCAATATTGCGCACAAATTGGAACACAAAATAGGATCTTGTTTTTTTTTTTTTTTTTTTTTTTTTTTGAGGATGACACTTCGATAATCTTTCCACTTTATACTTTTGGAGGATTTTTCTGTTAGTTTTGCATATAGATGATCAGAAATGCTTTTTTGATTGATTATATCCTAGAAAATATGTATATCTTTGTTTAGTCCAGAGTTCTCTGGACTGACTATTAGAACCTAGATTGGCCAATAGAAGCTTTGATCTTGACTAGGACAAAGGAAAAAAATGAAGTCTTTTTTTCCCCCCTGAATTTAAGAGAACACAAAAGATGTTATGGCTCTCATGGGGCTAATCTGGAAAGCTAGAAGTCTAATAGATTTGGTTATGCAACAAAGGGCTCAGCTTGTTTTAGATTCAACATTTATTATTATTATTATTATTATTATTATTATTATTATTATTTTCGGTACTGGGGATTGAACTCAGGGGCATTCTACCTCCAAGCTATACCCCCCAGCCCTATTTTTTATTCTTTATTTTGAAACCGAGTCTCACTAAGTTGCGGAGTGCCTCACTAGGTAGCTGAGGCTGGCCGCGAACCCCGATCCTCCCGTCTCAGCCTCCCGAATGCTGGGATTACAAGCGTGTGCCACCACGCCCGGCTGGATTCAACATTTATTATTTGAGGCATGCCTCTATTGATCATTCTCAAATTTACTTTGTTGGTTTACAGATCAATTTTGGTTCCATGAAGTTGTATATAATGATTTCCCACCAATACAGGAAAATGTGGGCTACATTTGTGTGTGTGTGTGTGTGTGTGTGTGTGTGTGTGTGTGTGTGTGTAAAATATGTACTTATTCGCTGGTTGAACCTTTTCCTCACAGAAAGTAGTAGAACTAGATAAAAGGAAAGTACAGAACATTTAAGAAGATGAGGAATGAAGGCTTACCTGGTTGTCATACACTCAAAATAATTAATTTTGTCATATTTATTAACATAGAGCCTGAAATATTGTTTTTCTGTTCCTCACTGTTGATAAAATGAGATTAGTAAAAGCACTTTGAAAATGTGCAACTTGCCATTGGTTATGAAATGTTCTCTCTCCTTAGGTAATGTTGAATTGTATATTTTGCACTAAGATACTATGGGCATCTTCCTTCTTTTGAAATGCTCCTACTACCCACTTTAATTTCTAAACCAAACACATGATTTAATCTGATAATTATTCAAATTCCAGGCTGTCTTGAGTCCAATATAATTTAAACAAACAGCCAAATGGACTGCAGTCACAAGTAGTCAAAATGGTAGCTGCAAGAGTCTGTTTTCTTGTTCCTGAGATAAAAAGGTCTTGTTTTACTCATTTGGGGTTTATAACTGTCAGTCCTTCTCTTCCTTCCTGTTTTAAGCAGGAAATGCTGATAACATTCTATATACATAAATATTCCACATTGCATAACTATTGTTTCCTTTCGGCTTTTGAAGAGTGATTCTGATAGTCTTACTGCACTGAGTTGCTCAGGATAACCAGTGAGATCTTGTGTGTGTGTGTGTGTGTGTGTGTAGCACTGGGGACTGAACCCAGAGGCATTCTACCTCCAGCTACACCCCCAGTCCTATTTTATTTTTATTTTGAAATAGGGTCACACTAGGTTGATGAGAATCTCACTATTTGCTGAGGCTGTTCCTGAACCTGCGATCCTCCCGTCTCAGCCTCTCAAGTGCAGGGATTACAGGCGTGCACCACTACACCTGGCTGAGAAGATCTTCTTAAACAAAGAAGAAAGGGGGCTAGAAATATATCTTTCACTCTGTGTATGTCTTCTTGAAATACTGGTTTGCTTGCTAAATGTGTCATTAACCCTAAAGTTTTCAGTCTAGCAGGGTGAGGAAAATTAGGGAATAATGAAATGAACCTTTCTATTACCTCCTTTTGTATGTAGAAATATCTTTTCTTCTTTTTACCTCTTCTAATGTCAAGGTATCCAGTGCTTGTTTTTTATTTTGTCTCTTTCAGCAAGAAACTTAAAAATTTTTTTTTTACTGGTGCATTGTAATCATACATCTTTGTTAGGTACAAGCTGGTAAAGGCATACATGCACACATTTCTCATTTACCCCTTCCCCAATTCCTGCCCCACTCCCTCACCCTTCCTCCTTCTCAGATTCAGTTTATTGATTGACTTTGATATGTTTGTGAAAGTACATCATGTGCATTACGGTGCCCCCCCCATCTCCTTCAGTTAAGTCAACTTTGCTCATCTAAGGTTTCTCCTTCTTTGTCTAGAGTCCCTCTTATATTCCACTTTCTCCCTAGTTTCCGCATATTAGGGAGAACATACAATTTTTTACTTTTTGTGACTGACTAATCTCACTTAACATAATGTTTTCCAGTTCCATCCATTTCCCTGTAAATGACATGATTTTGTTATTCTTTATGGCTGAGTAAAATTCCATTGTGTACATATCCCATAGTTTTGTAAATCCATTCATCTGTCGATGGACATCTTGGCTGGTTCCATAGTTTGGCAATTGTGAATTGTGCAGCTATAAACATAGATACATATGCATTGGTCTGATAGTTTGGTTTCCATTCTTTTGGGTAGATACCCAGAAGTGGTATTTCTGGATCATATGGTAGGTTCATTCCCATTCATCTGAGAATCCTCCATATTGTTTTACAAAGCGGTTGCACTGGTCTGCAATCCCACCAACAATGTATTAGGGTTCCCACTTCTCCACACCCTCCCCAACATTTGTTGTTGTTTGTGTTTTTGATGATTGCCATTCTGATTGGGGTTAGGTGAAATCTCAAGGTAGTTTTGATTTGCATCTCTCTGATTGCTAATGATGTGGAACATTTCCTTATACATTTATTGGCCATTTGTATTTCTTCTTTTGTGAAGTGTTTATTTAGATCCTTTGCCCATTTTTCAATTTTGTTATTTGTTTTCTTAGCTGTAAGTTTCTTGACTTCTCTGTATATCCTAGATATTAGTCCTCTATCAGAAGAGTAGCTGGCAAAATTTTTCTCCCACTCCGTGGGCTCTCTGTTTAGGTTCTTGATAGTTTCCTTTGCTGCACAGAAGTTCTTCAGTTTAATTCAATCCCATGTATTGATCTTCCTGTGAGTTGCTTGTGTCTTTGGGGTCTTGTAGAGAAAATTTTTACCTGTGCCTATGTGTTGAAATGTTGGCCCAATGCCCTCTTCAAGTAGCTGCAAGGTCTCTGGTCTTTGATCCATCTTGAGTTGACTCTTGTGCAGGGTGAGAAAGTAGGGTTTATTTCCATTTTCCTGCATATGGTTAACCAGTTTTGTCAACACCACTTGTTGAAGAGGCTATCTTTTTTCCAGTGTATGTTTTTGGCTCCTTTGTCAAAAATCAATTGACTGTAAGTGTGTGGGTTTGTTAGCAAGAAACATTTATTAGAACATTACCTTTAATGCTTGCTTTACACATGTTAAGGTGAAAAAGATTTCCCCAATAACTTTAATTGATTAATCACACTAGTCAAGTGTCATTTCCATTTTTTATTAGAAAGGTTGTTTTGGTCTGCCTACAAATATAGTTATTACTTCAATTTCTGTAATTTTTCTTTAGAAAATTAATACTCTATATTAATGCTGTATCTTTATCACTGTGATACTATTTAAGTGTTCATTACACTTAATTAATGTTCATTGTACTAATTAAGTGTTCATTGACACATTAATTACATTAATGTTTATTGAACATTTAGTATACTTATTCCTTTAAAATATAATCTTATTTTTCATATGCAGCTGCATGTAAAATATTGAAAAGATCATCTATAATTACTGATCATCTTGTGGCTCTTTAAATTTCCAAAGCAAATAAAAAGAATAAAAGGCAATCGTGTAAAGATAATTTTATTTAAAAGAAAATTTGCAGTAATACAAAGCTAAAATACTTCCTACTTAATCTAACTGTACATGTAGCTGAGAATGATTGTGTATCTACTTAGATTTCATGTTTTATTCATTAATTATAATTTAAAATATAAGCTAAATAAATAAAATATGCATTGACTTATTAATTTCAAATATTGACATATTAAACATTTTGAACAAAAACAATAAAATGAGAATCATAAGACTTTTGAAGTCCATTTTCATTTTTTGTGGCACTGGGGATTGAACTCAGAGGCAGTCTACCTCTGAGCTACACCTCCAGCCCAATTTTATTTTTATTTTGAAACAGAGTCTCACTGGATTAATGAGCGTCTCACTATTTGCTGAGGCTGGCCTCAAGCCTGTAATCCTCCTGCCTCAGCCTCCCAAGTACGGGATTATAAGCATGCGCTACCAAGCCTGGCTTCATTTTTTGTTTTAAAACACTTTGCTATTTCTATCTATAAGATATTGCAGAAATACTAGGTAATTATAACTTTTCAAAACCTAGACCAAACTCATTTTTATTTTGTTTTGCTCTTGATATGCTTCATAATCACCCTGTTGAATTTTCAAAGGAAGGTTTTTTTTTTTTTTGTGGTACTGGGGATTGAACCCAGAGGCATTTTACCTCTGAGCCAAACCCCCAGTCCTATTTTTTATTCTTTTTATTTTGAAACAGGGTCTCACTAAGTTCCAGAGAGCCTCACTAAGTAGCTGAGGCTGGCCGTGAACTCGGATTCTCCGGTCTCAGCCTCCCAAGTACTGGGATTACAAGCGTGTGCCACCACACCTGGCTATCAAAGGAAGGTTTTCTACCTTATAGCAAACTGGTCTTGTTGTTAGAACTAGTTCTTATGCTGACTGAGATTTCAACTGTTTGAAGGAATGTGGATCTCAGAATTCACTATTATTTCAGTGTAAGTAAATTTAAATTGTTCTTTTTTCTGAAGTGACTTTATTATTTTATGTGTATGAAGTTATGAAATATCACTAAACAAAAAATTGATTAAAAACATCCATGTTCCCACCACACTAAATTAACCAACTGGTAACATTTATGTGTAGTCGTTTATGCTTTTTTTCTTTACATATATAAATAATATATTGATAAAAATCAGGTTAGTTTATACATATTGTTTTGTAACCTTAACATTTTAAAGCATATATTATGAATCTGTTTCTATAACATTAAATATATTGTCTATGTTTTGATTTTTCTTAAAATTTTGTTTTAGAATTATAAATTCATGTATAGTTTTAATAGTGTATTTTTTACAAAGTTTTCCCCCAAATGATAATATCTTGCAAAACTATAGTACAATATAACAATCAAGATATTTACATCAGTAGTCAGATACAATGTTTATTTCATTTCCTCTTTGACCCATTGATTGTTTAGACATGTGTTATTGAATTTCCAAGTATTAAGAGATTTTTCTGTTGTCCTTCTGTTATTGATTTCCAATTTGCTAGCATTATGATCAGAGAGCATAATAATTTCAATAATTTTAGGTTTGGTGAGGTTTGTTATATGGTTTGGGATATAGTATAGCTTGGTTAATGTTTCATGTACAGTTGAAAAGAATGTATATTCTATTATTGCTAGATATCCTATTATATCAGTTAGATCCTGTTGATTATATTCTTCAGAATTGTTATACTTTTATTTGGTGCATTATAATTATACATCATATTGGGGGGCAGAGTGATAGACATGTACATGCACACACTCTTGGAGCATTTCCCTCTGAGTCCTAGCCCCTTCCTTATTCCTTCCCATATGTTTTTGAGATGGAATTGGTAATTTTGTATATATGTAGCATTATTTCAACTATTATATGCGTATGTCTCCCTCCTGCATCTTCCCTCCCTAAACCCCCTCTATCACTTCATTGAAGTCTCTGTTCTTCTACCTGAAGTTACCCTTATTTCTAAATTTCTGTCTAGCTTCCACATATAAGAGAAAACACAACTATTTTTTTCTTTGAGATTGGCTAATCTCGCTTTGCACAATATTCTCAAGTTCCATCCATTTTCCTGCAAATAAAATCATTTTGTTCTTCTTTATTGCTGAGTAGAATTCTATTGTGTGTGTATCTAGTAATTTTGCAATCCATTCATCTGTTGATGAACTTCTAGGTTGGTTCCATATTTGAGTGTTGTGAACTGTGCTGCTATAAACATGGATATGCATGTACCACTATAATATTCTGATTTCAGTCCCTTTGGAAAGATACCCAGGTGTGGTATCACTGGATCATATGGTGGATCCAATTCCCAGTTTTCTGAGGAATCTCTACACTGATCTCCATAATAGCTGCACTAACTTGCAATCCCACCAACAGTGTCCAAGAGTTCCTATTTACTCATATCATTGTCAGCATTTATTATTGTGTGTGCTCTTGATGATTTGATTGCCATTGTAACTGGGGTTAGATGGAATGTCAGTGTAGTTTTGATTTGCCTTTCCCTGACTGCTAATGATGTTGAACATTTTTCCATATATTTATTGGCCATTTGTATTTCTTCTTTTGAGAAGTGTCTATTCTGTTCAGTTGCCCTTTTTTTTTTTTGCAGTACTGGGGATTGAACTCAGGGGCATTCTACCTTCGAGCTATACCCCCAGCCCTATTTTTATTCTTTACTTTGAAACCAGGTCTCACTAAGTTGCGGAGTGCCTCACTAGGTAGCTGCGGCTGGCCGCGAACCCGGATCCTCCGGTCTCAGCCTCCCAAATGCTGGGATTACAAGTGTGCGCCACCACGCCCGGCTCAGTTGCCCATTTTTTTTATTGGGTTATTTATTTTATTTATTTATTAATATTAATATTATTATTATTTAATTTATTTTTCATCTTTCCCTTATTTGGTGCATTGTAATTACACATCTTTGTTAGGTACAAGCTAGTATAGGTAAAGACATCCATGCACACATTTCTCATTTAACCCTTCCCCAATTCCCGCCCCACTCCTCCTCTTCCCTCCTTCTCAAAGTCAGTTTAGTGATTGACTTAGATGTGTTCATAGAAAGTACATCATGTTCATTAGGGTGTCCTCCCTACCCCCTTCACCTTCCATTAAGTCAAATTCTTTGTTCACCTAAGGATTCTCCTTCATCTGGAGTCCCTCTTATGTCCCATTTTCTCCCTAGCTTCCACATATTAGGGAGAGCATTCTATTTTTAACTTTTTGTGACTGACTAATCTCACTTAA
>PVLC010002827.1:47316-107535 GCA_004027655.1 Graphiurus murinus | reverse complement strand
TAGAAAGCGTCTCCAGTATAGCTGGGCAGAGCTCTTTGTGTCTCCTTAAACAAAATGAGCCCTGAATCCAGCTCCAGCTCAGACACCCACCACCCAAGAGACCAGCAGAGGCCAATGATGGGTCAGCGGATCAGTGCACAGGTCCACCCTGGGCAAGTTTTACATTTTTGCCTAAGCCCATTCCCCACATATATAACAAATGGGCACGGTGATTCTTTCTTAGCAGAGTTGTTCTACGGATCAGAAGTGTTGAGCATATAGCACAGAACAATTACAACTGCCCTCCTGTTGATGGTGATGATTCTAGGGAAGACAGGGTGGGCCACTTCTCAGAATCCCCTTTGCTGCATCAGCATACGACTTCAGACAGGACCCTTGGGGACCGTCCAGCGGTGGCAGAACGAGCCCTCGCCCGCAGCGTGAGCACTTGCTGCATCTCGGTGTGTACCCAAAGGAAGCATCCAGAACGCCGGCCAGATGGGTGTTGTATAAATAGCATCTTTGCCATGCCGTCGTCACCGCCCCAACTTCCCCAGCAAGGCTGTGGCTGTGCCTGCCCTTCTGAGTGCCCCCACGTCTCAGCACAGCCAGCTGTGGCCTCTGGTCACTCTCGTACCCTTGTGCACACCCTTCCTGGCGAGATCTACGGACTCGGAGAGCCCTGAATGGCTCCTCGGCTGCTGCCACCTCGGCAGCCCTATTCAGTCAAAAGAGAGCAGCCCCGGGGATCCAGCAACAAGCCGAGCGGATCCAAATCTGCAGGCGCGTCTCCATCTGGCCAAGTGTCTTCTGTCTGGGACATGACCACCCACGCCATTCTTTCTGATCAAGCAGTCGGGCTTGCTGTGATTCAGCTCCCATTTCTGTTCTGCTGGGCCCACTCTCCTCCTGAGGGACTGGAAAGCTTGTCTCATGAGTGAGCAGGAAGTTTAGGCTGGCAGCAATCCTATCTGAGGCTCCGGAGCACCGACTCACATCCGAGATGTCCATGCAACTCTCCTCCCGTTGTTATTTGTAGCCTAAGTAGCTTTGCATTATCTTGTGGGGAGGCAGCTCCTAGGGAGGCGGGGGGGGGTGTCAGGTAGCTTGGCCGAGGTTCTGACTTGGTCCCTAGTGACGGAGTGATCTTGAGCATTTAGCTTTAACTCTCTGATGCTCAGATTCTTCATCTGTACAATGATAGCATTCCCAGCTGCCCATCTTACCGTGGAGACGAGTTACTCGGTTCAGAAGCAAAGGTGATGGAGTGAAAGGGCTTTGTCCACTATAAAATGCCACTTGTAATGTACTATCCCCCGTGAATAGGTGTATTTTATTTTATCACAGAAAAACTCCTTTTAGAAGTCACCTGCAAGCAGAGTACAGCCTGATGGGACTTGAGAGATTAGGAGGAGAGAGAGAAGCTGAAGGTGCTGGAGTAAAGTGGGGAGGAAGTCTGGATTTCTGGAGTGCGCTCACTAAGTCCCTTCTTGCCACCGTTGCCCTTGCTCGCTGGGCCCGGCACTCCTCTGTGGGAGACACTGAGGGGCCCTTCCATGTCTGCAGACACGGATACAGATGCTAGAGTTGTGATGATGGGGAACCTTCAAGGAGCCACGATGTAAAAGAAGAAACAGATGCAAAGAAGATACTTGTGTCTGGTGTTCAAGGAGGCTGAACAGAGAGGAAGCGAACCCGCTTTGTGTGAAGGATTCCAGGAAAGTCCTCCCAGACCCAGAGCCTCCCCTCTGCTCTACAGGTGAAGGAACCGATATGCAGGCTGGAGGGCATGTCTAAGATCGACAGTCAGTAAGTGGCATAGCCTGCACTCCACCCAAATCAGTTTGTTTCAAGAGACCATTCTCTTTCCGGGACACCATAGTGGCTATATTGGAGGCAGTCTGATGCTATTAAAACAAACAAACAAAAGACTACTTTCTCTTGTATCAGGAGTGAATATATAATAATCCTTTTCAAAATCCTCTAATTCGTACTCAAAGGCCTTTTCTTTTGAGATCTCCTCCCTATTATAATCAAAACCTCTACCATCTCCAATTTAGAGGTTGCCTCCACTGAGGCCGGCCAAAGCTCTTCCTATTTATTCATTGCACACACTTTATCAGGCCAGTACCTGCAGGATACTTTGCAAAATCTTCTCCCCCTTCTAGACGCTAGCCCTCTCACTCTACTCTGCCTAACCCTCCCCTAGCTTTCCCCTGAATTTGCCTAAGTGAGCTCGGTTCTTCTTTCCCTGAGGTACCAAGAGATGTAGGTACAGAGAGTGAGAAGAGCAGCCCACAGAGCCGGAAGATCTGGACTCAGCTCCCTACCCGGCCATTAATGGCTGTCAACCTAGGCAAGGTCACTGAGGGTCTCTGAACCTGCTCTTTGTCTCTAAAATGAGAGCATTAATGTTGACCTCGTGGGCATGATGCGAGCCTTGGTGGTATGATTTATGACTGAGAGCTCAGTGGAGTACGATGCATTTGATTGTTACCAACACCACGGTCAATCTGCAGATATGATTTGAAGCTGGGGACATCGCTTTTTTTTTTCTCCAGAGAAGGCCCATAGTGCCACATGCCTTTAATTTTCTACTCTTCAAGCCATCTCTTTGGAAATGATTATCTCTCAGGCAAATGTCCCCTGCCCCCTAAGCTCTGGGAGTGGTGTAAATCAATTTAATCTCCGATCTGTCTGCTTGTGATCAATGCCTAATTTTTCACCTTGTTCTCCTTTTTCTTGCAAAATGTTTCTCTTTTCTGACGAAGATGCCTTCCTGATATGAATCCAGCAAGAATCCAGCGCTTGGAAAGAGGTTCTGTGGATACATGCTGGGAAGTTTGGGCCCCATGTCAAGAGCAATCGCCTCCAGCACAGTCTAGACTGTAGATCCAGGCTCCAAGGAAAAGAGGTGGTGGAACTCAGCCTGAGTCATGAAGAGATTGGGCCAGGACCAGGCTTGGAGCAAGCAGCTTGCACATTGTCAGGAGGAGCACGCTCCAGCTGGCTGGGCCAGGCACAGGATGACTCTACCAAGGCGAGCTTCCACCGCTCATTCCTTCAATCCTTCTTGCATAAGATGGTGCAACCCTCTCTGCTTTTTCTGTATCATTCCCTTGGAAGATAGAGACAAAGAGAGGCTATCCCTTGCCAGATACTTTATTCTACCTTTAAGGTCTCTTGGCTTACACGGACACTCAGGAAAGGGAGGGCACGCAATGTTACCCTCCTGTCTGAAGCTGAGCTGGGTCTGGCAGAGTTCACCGCCTCCACTAGCTCCACTGTCCATCTTGGGGAGAAAGTCCACAATCGCCTCTCACCATGTGGGTAGCAGAGGGTCAGAAAGACACAGGTTTAATTACAATGTCTACCACCTTAGAAAAGAAACCAGCCTTCTTTTGCTTCACCACCTGTGGAGAGTACCTAATAATGTGGCAGTTAATTGAATCCGAGATGCCATTATTATATGCAGTACCAAGAAAGAAAACACTGCGATGTCAATTCAGCTGACACGCAATTGACAATAAAATACGACCTGAAGTCAGAGATGTGAAGGCATTAAAAAAAAGAAATAAATAAAAAAAGTGTCTTGCAGCAAATGAAACATGGCACCTACCTCGGAGGGTTCCTGTGAAGATTAATTAAGATCATGCGTCTGAAAGTGTTTTGAAAACTGTTGAGTGCTGGAGATATGCTATTATATTTAACAGAGGCGGCACATTGCCATGGAAAAGCTCAGGCTCTGAGGTCAGCCAACCTTAGCTCAAACACCAACCATACCCCTTCCTGGCTGCTTGACCTTGGACTTGGACGATGTCTTTATCCCTTGTGGACCTCACTTTTCTACTCCATGGGCTAGAAATAGTAATGCCTGCTCTGCTTCTCTCACAAGTATAGGGTCCCAGGTATGCACAGAGTGGAATTATACTAAAAATGATTTATTTACTTGAAATTCAAATTTAAGTAGGCATTTTCTGTTTGTATTGACTAATATGGCAACCCTATATAAGTGAAAGGGATCAACGCATGCCAGGTGCAGGGCAGGCAGGGTTATAAGAATAAGACCTCGGAATTTATGAAAAGCAGCTGGAATAATGGTGAATTAATAATGGTTTGAGGTTAGAGACCATCAGAACCTTCCGATGGTGGCCCAGAAACCGCAGAGTGGGAGTCGGAGTCAAAAAGATGGTGCCTCTGAATGAAGGCTTGGACAGAGAGAAGACCAGAGAAGGGGGCTCCGATTTATATTCGTCTGATGGTGTCTTTAAAAACGCCAGGAACAACAGACTCCAAATAAATGTCTTTAAAAAAAAAAGAGAGAGAGAGAGATGACTAAGTGAGTAATCACTGCAGGAAGAGAGCTCAAGAGTTTCATTGGGTAAGAACATGTTCCAATGTTTTTCAATAAACGAAGGCAAAGCTATAAATTATTCATTTGTTATTTTTGTACGGGTTTCAAATCTCTGATTTTTTTCCCCCCTTGTTTTGTCTCCAAGCTTTTGTGTCCACAAAAAAATGTTTCTTCTTCATTGTAAGTAACTTCTTTTTGTAACAGCGTCTTCAACCACATAAGAATTGCAAACATAAAGCCCATTTCTCTCTCCTCATGTCCCACTGGATAGATTCCTCGGTAGGGTCTGGGCTTAATACTACCACCTTGTTCTGAGCAGAAGGCAGTTTATGTGGCAGTTGGTTTGTTTTGACTTTAGGCGTTGCTAAACTCGGGTCTTTGATATTCGACCGTGTTTCTGAGCTATTGAAGTAGACTTGGATCTTAGTCAGTAATAAATGAATGGCATTTGTGTTTTTCTCAGAACACACTCATAGCTGTGAATTAGATAGATGGGGGTTATGGTCCCTGATTTACCTGTGGGCTGTTGAAGCCCAGGGCTGCCCCACTGTGCCAACTAGCCCAAACTCTTGCAAAGGGGATGATGAAAGCTGGACTCTGCCCCTGGCCCCTCCCTTCCTTACAAGCCGTCCTGGCATTACAATTACACCATCTGGGGCTCTGTTGCCTAATCTAGAAAACACAATGAACACTGCCTATTTGCCGAGTTATTTGTAAAGATTACATGAAATAATAGATAGGGAAGGGTACTGCAAATTGCAAAATAGTATACCAGCATTAGCAATTCTTAAATGTTTATCTAGCCTCAAGCAGGCCTGGGAGAAGAATGGGGCCCTTTTCTTCTTAGAAAAAGGGCCCCCATTGCAGGTGGAAGATTAACTGTGGCACATCGTCTTGTTCTTGTATAGGGACCTCAGGCCCCTACTCTGGAGGCAGCAAAAGCTAACTTTGATTTGGAGGCGCCTTCTTACAAGGTCCGTTGTAGCACAGGTCTCTCTGACAACTAACAGTCCCCAGTACAAGTACAAAGAGAAGCTGTAGAGGAAAAAGAATTTTAAGAGAACTTTGAATCTTTCATTATTTCTTGTACAGTGGAGAAGATGGTTATTCAAAAAGAGCAAACTATTGGAAGTAAAGGCAATTGAAAAGCTCCCTCAGCAAAATGTATGCTTTTTAAAAAGAACAGAAAGAAGGGTATTTGGGCTGGGTGCAGTAGCACACACCTGTAATCCCAGGACTTGGGAGACTGAGACAGGAGGATTGCATGTTTGAGACCAGCCTCAGCTACTTATAAGACCCTCAACAACTTAGCAAAATCTTGTTTCAAAAATTAAAAGAAAAAGAAAACATAAGGAAAGAGCAGGGGGTGAAGCCCCAAGGTAGAATGCCCCCAAGTTTAATCCTTGGGGAGGGAAGGAAGGAAGGAAGGAAAGAAGGAAGGAAGGAAGGAAGGAAGGGAGGGAGGGAGGGAGGGAGGGAGGGAGGGAAGGAGCTTAATTGGTCTTACCAATTAAGTAATAATTCAGTGATAACACAAGTAGAGGGGAGGAACTTAATTGATCTTACCAATTAAGACCAATTTCTAAAAGCTATATAAGGAAAACAATCTGGTCACTTAACATCAAATAGGTAGTTTTCTAGTATTTATAGTATTAAAATGCAATCTAGATATGGACATTTAGAGCAAGAATATATCTTAGTAATCATATAAATCAGGACTTATAATCTACATATTTTGAAAACAAAGTCCAAATAAGGAAGAGGTTTCTACAGGGCTGCATAGCAAATAATGACTGAGTCAGAAAGAGCATTCAGACCCACTGGCTTTCAGGACAATCATCTTGGGATCATGATCCTCTGCCAGGCTCTTTCTGTCCCTCTTAGAATGTTGATGCATTCTCCTGCCTGGAAAATAGAAGTATTGCTTTGCATTTTCATTTCCTACCCATGGAATGATAATTCAGTAATACCACAAGTAGAGTAGCTACTGTTGAATGTTAAAATTTTCCAAGGATCATTTCTTTGCAGTGACTTTCTCAATTAAGTTGACCGTACCCACCATGAGACCTCCTGGTTCCCCTCGCCTATGGAGGCAGGAAGGGGGCAGTCCTAGAGGTAAGAAGATGACTGCTGTTGATCCTCCTGGAGAGTCTGAGGCATCTAAAGTGATAACTTGATCCTCATCACAATCAGCTCTGCTCAGTACTCTTCAGGTCTCTTAATAGCACGGCCCTCTTCTTTGAACAGCATCTTGAAAAGATGCTAAATGTATTACTCTTCACAAAGGGCTGATGAAAGAACCATCTAGGGCTGCAGACATTGGTCGAAACATTATCTGCTGATTTAAAACAAGTACATGAATGTCTCGTAGACAAAAATGTGTATGACAAAACTAAGCCCAGATCTCAGTGTAAGGAGTGTGCTACTCCTTGGCAACCAGCTTCTAACATTAGACAATGAGAATCAGGCTTCCCCTCTTCCCTTTCCTTGCCTGGAGAGCTAGAAGCCCAAGGCTAAGGTGGTGTTCTCACATTGATGGCTTTCCCCAGGGAGGGCTTCCAGGATCCCGAGGTGATCATTTCATTTTTGTCTTTTACTTTGGAATCAGAGGTTTGAGTTTCATCTTTCCTGCTTTTTTTTTTTTTTTTTTGAGCTTCCTAGAGTCATGCTTGCAATTAGTTAATACTGAAAAAAAAAAAATCCACAATAAGTAGGGTAAAATCAGAGGTTCTTGTCAGTCCATTTTCTGTTTATATCTGCTAATAACACAATACTGCAGATTCGATACATTATAAAAGAAAAAGACGAGGCTTTTTTGTTTTTTTGTTTATTGTTTTGTTTTGTTTTTGTCTCACAGTCCTGGTTCAGGTTCAAAGGGTTGCAACTGATCATGGTCTTTGTGAATCCTGAGATGGTTTAGGGCATCACAGGCCAAGATGCAGGGGATCCCCGTGTGAACAACCTAGCCAAACTTGTTTTTATAACATACCCTCTCTCAAAATAACCCATGAACCCATTAATCCACTAATCCACTAATCACTTGCATTGATTAATCCATTCATGAGGGCAGAGCCCTAATTATGTCTTAAAGCTACTGAATGCTGCCATCTCTTCATATCTCATAATAAACTCATGTGGATTAAATTCCACATGAGTTTCAAAGAAGACAAACTATATTCAGACCATAGCAGTAACCAGGGACGGTACCTACACCTTCAAAGAGAAAGAAAGAGCATAGTAGACTGTTTGGTCCTTTTCCCTGAATGCATGTTTTCATCCCATCTTTCCAGAAGAATATTTTACCATGCAGTCCTGGTGGGACTGTCAATCATATTGGCCTGTGCCCACCACAGTGTTGGCAACTAAACACTTGCTGACGAGTAAATGTTCCTACACCCTGGGCTCTAGTGACTTATTCAGAAGTGAGCAAGAGACACAGCAGAACCAACAATATCCTTCCCTGGGATGGCTGTACAGATATAAGGGGAGGAAATGTTTCTTTCTGTTGTAAGTCCATAAATCTGGGGCTGCTAACAATCGCAGGCTGATTGCCACTGAGGCATCCTAGTAAAGATATAAGCAGAATGGTGAGAGAAAGAAGGAAGAAAGCAAATCCTGATGTTTTCACTTAAGCTCTTGGATCTAAAGTTACTTGAAGTCAGACAGGGGAAGATGGCTTTATCCCTGGCTGAGCCTCCTAAACCGGCTGAGTCTAAAACTCAGTGTGTTCAAAGATTTCCAATAACCATTATTGCTCCTGTTAAGATAATGTGGGTTGAGATTTTGCACTTAGAGTTGAAGATTTTCTGAATAATATACATGGTGTGAA
Source organism: Graphiurus murinus (assembly GCA_004027655.1). Taxonomy (NCBI): domain Eukaryota; kingdom Metazoa; phylum Chordata; class Mammalia; order Rodentia; family Gliridae; genus Graphiurus; species Graphiurus murinus. The sequence goes on along the minus strand of PVLC010002827.1, from coordinate 99,373 downwards.
GCAGCTCAGTGCATTAACCAATAAGATCTTGTTTTCAAATGGAATCTTACATGAATTCCCAGTACAGAGAGAGACAGAAAATGGCATCTCTGTAGTTGGGATGGGGAGGGGAGTAGGAGAGTGGAGCCCAGCTTGATCTCCTCTGCCCCTCAAAGTACACCTTGGGGCATCTCTGTGGGACTCTATTGCTTCAAGTAACCAACATGAAAAAAAAATGTCTGTATAGTATAAACTCTAACGCACACTCATTGTAAACTCAGTAAGAATGAGCACTGTACCTAGCATCTGTTTTATTCTTTTCCATAGTCTAGAGTGTGGCTGCATATAAATGCACAGATACTTCTTAGGTAGACTTAATGATGGTCCTATTTTCTATCTGTGTCTCTTTAACTAAGTACGATATTCCTTTCTTAAAAGTGGATTCTTTCCAGAGCTGCCGAGAGGTGAAATTGGAATGCAATGTGTAGCAATCTAAAATTCTGCAAATGGCCATTGTGTTTAGTAAGAGTCACATGAGCTCAAACTAAGAGGCTTGTGCTGTCGAGCCAGCACCATCACAGTACGACCCCCTGCAAATCCCTCTCTTCTTAGGGCCTCCACTTCCCTGCTTGTAAAATGAGGGGGCTGAGCTACATGAGCCCTGAGATTGCTTCCAAGTCCATGGCTTAGTATAGAGCAGGATATTGATGACTCATTTAGCAGGATAAACAAGTTCTCCCCATGTGCAGTCTGCTAAAGTAATGAGCGGAACTCTTTCTAAACAGAAAAAAATTTTCACACTAGACACAGTCCAAAACCTCTGAGGGTTAAATAAGGGAAAGCATAATACTAAGCAGATGAATCCTCTAAAATAATATTGCAACACCTCCTGGCATCCCATCCCAGTTTCCATAGGCTCTCTCCTGAGTGATTTAACCGCTATGCATGGGGACACCTGAGGTCACCTCTGGCCCTGGCCCCAGCCTTACCCAGCAAGTACACTACACCCTTTGCATTTCACTGCAGTAGTGACCTACTGAGTACACAGAACACAGAAGAAGAGGGCTTCCTTCCAAAGCCCTTCCAGAAAAACAATGGACTTATCTGCAGCCAGTTTGTAATCATGCTTCCTTTTTTTTCCTTCTTCAAGCAAATGTCTATCCCAGAGGTTCCTAGGATTGATAGGAAGCAAATTAAGATATTCTGAAACTGGACATCTCATGGTAGCAATAGGAATGCAATAATAATAATAATAATAAGCCATTATCACTTCTCTTGTGTGTTCTATCCCATGCAAATATCACCATAGGTAGATGAAGTAGGTAACCTCATCCCAAAAGGAAATGAAGAAATGAAAACACAGAAAAGTTAAACACTTGCCTGACAGCATTCAACTCCAGAAGAGTGGAGCCAGAATCCAGGTGAGAGAAGATTATGATTTTAACATCTGTCTAAGGCCATGGGGGCTGATATAAGAAAATGTTCCATAGGATGCATGGCTTATAAACAATAGAAATTGATTTCTCATGCTTCTAGGGATTGAAAGTCCAAGATCAAGGTGAAGCGGATTCCATACCTAGTAAGGGCCCACTTCCTCAGAGATTACTATTTTCTCATTGTAACTTCACATAGCCCAAGGGGTGAGGAAGTTCTCTAGGGGTCTCTTTTGTAAAGGCATCAATCCTCTTCATCTCCCAAGGGCCCTACCTCCTAATACCAACACCTGGGTTTGAGGATTTCAACATATGAATCTAGAATGCAGAACATAAACATTCAGTTGTCTGCAACCTTGGTTATATGGTTTTTCTTTGGCATTTATGAGAAAATAAGTTTTTTAGTTTGCTAAAAGATGAAACTATTTTCTCCAAATGGTACAATACTGGCAATGTAAACTCTAAACTGAAAACACACCTATGCAGTATACATCATCTCAAACCCAGAGGGAAAAATGGCCCTAGGAGACAAAATTCCACTTATCTCCCAGAGCTCGCCATTTGAGATGGAATTCATACTAAATGACCCTCACTGATTTGGCCAAACCTGGGCTAAATTCTTGGCTTTCTCTACAACATGACTGGCCCCAAACTCAAGTCTGAAACCTAGCATTCAACATAACCAGCAACAACAGCCCTGCCTAACCCCTTTAGGCAGATATTTCCATCTTAGGAAATTTATCAAGGCTTGACTCAAGAAACATCTTTCCAGAAAGCCTTCCTAGATAGCCCCGTCCCCATGAAACTATTCCCTTCATTATGCTTATGGTATGTTTTGTCTCTCGTGCCAATGCTGAGAACAAGTTCCTTAGGACCTTTAAGGAATTGTAAAATATAGTCTGGCAAAATCTGCATCTGTGTCTGTGATAAACTTGATCCTGAGAACATTGCTTACCTTTGCATATCATACAGACAAGCTTATGTTCTTCATAACTCCTGAAGAAAAAAAATTCAGAATTTAGTGGCAAGAAAAGCATGTTTTCCCTGATTACTCGATCATTTTTATTTACTCAGACATGAAACATATCATAACCAATTGTGTTTAGCTTTAGACGGTAGCTACCATAATCTTCTACCTGTGTGCTTTTTGATACTCCTACCTACAAATACTTCTTTTTGTCTCACAAATTCTTGCTCATCTTTCTGGACTCTACTTGGCCGTAGTTTTTAGCCATGGGTCTTTCTTTACCTCCCCTTAGGTTGGATAGGGTCTCTGTTATGGTTTAGATCTGGAATGTTCCCCAAAGGGTCATATGTTGAAGGCTTAGTCCCTAACACAGCAAGGTTCAGAGGAGAAGCCTTGGAGAAGTGAGTGGACCATGAGGAGTCCGACCTCATCAGTGGGTTAATCATTGAGAGAGGCATGTTTGATGGTCTACTTGGAGAAGTCGGTCACTGGTATGTGCCCTGGAAGGGTATATCTTGTTCATTACCCTTCCTCTCTCTTCCCCCCACCTCTCTCTCTCTCTCTCTCTCTTTCTCTCTCTCTCTCTTCCTCTCTTTCTCCTTCCTGGCTGCCATCAGATAAACAGATCTGCCCCACCATGTCCACTCTGCCATGATGCCGAACCTCATTAAAGACCCTTAGTGATAAGCATACTTTAACATGGACTGAAACCTGTGAAACCATGAACCAAAATAAATCTATTCTTCTTTTTAGTAGTTGTTCTTAGGCATTTTTGTCATGGTGATGAAAAGCTGAGTAATACAGTTCTCTATAACCCCTTGGGCTTAGCAGAATCTCATCAATCTCTTGGAACACGGTGATTGTCCAGTACCATCTCAGCTTCCTTCATTATGCCTGGACTTCCTTCTGGCTAGGGATGTTGTGTCCTGAGCATATGAATTTCCAGCACAGTGAGGAATACAGAGAAGTTTCTAGGGAATATTTGATGTTTGAATGTCTGTCTTATGGATAAGGAGTGCAAAGATGTGTCTCACTAAGATACAAATTTGGGGCCCTTCTCCTGGGAAAGGCATTTGTAAGTGAGCAGGAATGTAGAAGCCTTTGAGACTATTCCTTACCAAAATTCACAATTGGCAACTCATCAGCTCAAACTAAAGGACAAGGCAGGGCCAGTTGTCAGCCTGGACCTTCTTCTTGCTCCTGATGTCTATAGTTCTCATTCACCACTTCCAAAAGACTTGTTCTACCGGTAGACTATTTTAGACATCATGTCTAAAATATGCAAAGGAAGAAGAAAAGGGAGGGAGTGAAAACAGAAAGATACTAGGAATGAGGATGGAGGAAGAACAGTGCTAAATTTATGTTCAGTCCTAAAGATTATAACCTTCCTTTTTCATCTACTTACATTTTTCCCTTTATCCTTTTGATTTTAATCTTCTATTTCCTCCTTCCTTCCTTCCTTCCATTTTTCATCCTTCCTTTCTTTCATTTTTTAGTGCTGGGGATGAAAACCAGGGCCTTTCACATGCTAAGCAAGTGCTCGGGCACTAAGCAACATCTCCAACCCTGGATTTCTTTTTTTTTTTTTTTTTTTTTTTTTTTTGCGGTACTAGGGATTGAACTCAGGGGCGTTCTACCTCCGAGCTACACTCCCAGCCCTATTTTTTATTCTTTATTTTGAAACCGGGTCTCACTAAGTTGCAGAGTGCCTCACTAGGTAGCTGAGGCTGGCCGCGAACCTGGATCCTCCGGTCTCAGCCTCCCAAATGCTGGGATTACAAGCATGCGCCACCACGCCCGGCTCCAACCCTGGATTTCTATTCATAAAGTTATATACAATTATTTTATCAAGAAAGAAGTCAAATGACATAAGAGAATTTATAAATATGTATAAGATCTCTCTGGAGTGACTTAGCTATAATGATGAAACTGACTGACAACTTTGCCAACCCCAAGACTAACCATTCAAGGAAGTAAATTGTTCCTATATCCACACCAGGGGAGATAAGCTACTGTTAGCAACTGGGGTACAGAGAAACTCAATTAATAACCTTCATGGATAAGAACTGCAAAGCTATATCTCGCCAAGATACAAATTTGGGGCCTTATCCTGGGAACGGTATTTGTGAGCCATCAGGAATGTGGAAGTCTTTGAGACCGTCCCTTAGCACAATCTGCAACTCAACAGCTCGAACTAAAGGACAAGGCAGAGTCAGTTGTCAACCTGGCCCTTTTTCCTGCTCCTGATGTCTACAGTGCTACTTCCAGAAGACTTCTTCTATCAGTAGGTCATTTTGAACATCAGTAAGAAATTTACCAACATTCCAGTTTCATAAGCGACAATTGGACTCAGAGAGTCTAAATGACAGCCAAGCTCAATATTGCGAGAGAAGCGGTGCTGGAACCTGAATCATGGATTTTCTCATTCTGAAACCCATGATTGCTGTGCGTCACACTGTCTCTAATCACCAAGGATGTCTGAAATCTCTGCGGGACTCAACAATGGAGATTACTGAGTCCCATGATCTGCTCTGGTGATCTGGTGGGTTAAGACCCTGAGAGGCATTTCCCATGGGGTAATACCAGAATCCCATTTGGGATAGATCATATGTGCATGGTTTTATAAAGCATATTAAATAACAAAGGCACTTTAGATTTGAAAAATGAGAGATACACACTCTAAAACATAAAGAGACAGAACATCAAGTTTAACACAAGTCCTCTCATAATAACGATAAGTTAAAAATTAAACTCTTGGGGAAAACATCAGAAAAATATAGCTAGATGGGTGAAGTTTAGAAATTTTCAAGTTTATCCAAAGGAGTTCAACCCCAAAGGGATATTGAGCTTCGAGGAGCAGTCTATGTACATATTGGGATCTATATTCCAGGCCATTAAATATTTCTAGAGGTTTCATACTGACACTAGTCAATACTATAAAAATCACATGAAAGAATAAAGGATCATACTCACATTGAGATGATATGAAAATTATTCTGAATAATGTGCTGGCAGAAAACTCTCAAGCTGCATGGTTTTTGTGAAGATGCAATAGTCAGTTAAACCCAGTGTTTGTCTTTGCCACAAAGGCAGCCATTGACTAGATCCTACATGAAACTTCAGGAATAAATGTTACACGGTGCGTGCTCAAGAAACCCAGCTATTCTAGATTTCAGCCCCTTAACTGGCATAAAGAGCTTCGACATTCAATGAGATCATGGATATACTTTAGTATTTACAGCTTTGTATACCACCCCAGATGGCAGCTGGATTTAATATATCAAAAACCACAGTCTCCTATGTAATGAGAAAGTCGTGGGCAATTTTTAGAAAGGATGCTTTCTCTAGCTCACCAATTGTTTCTTGCTTTCCTCCTCCGTGCCTGCCCTTCCCTCCTCCTCTTTCTGTGAGATCTGTTCAGATTCCTGTGCTCTGAATAAGCTTGTGGGATGTGCTTCTCTGGTTTGACCCTAAGGTTGTCTCTAGTTTGTCTTCATTCTTTCAATACACGTGTGATGAATTCTGACTGTGTGCCTGGACCCCCACGGAGCACTTGGGCGCACAGAGATGAATTTAAGCACACTTTTCTGGAAGAAGTGACCCCAGAGCTTGAAGGATGATGATGTGAGAAGAATCACTGTGTGTCTTTCACTCCCTGATCATTACTGTCCTCATCCACACAAATGGCGGTCCAAACTAGGTAGTTCTAAAGTTTATTTGGCAGGTGCAGCCCTGAAAGCCATAGAAGACTTTAGATAAGTGGTAGCTTTTGTAGTTTACAAGGATGCTCTCTGTTAAGTTCCTTTTCATGGCCTAAATCTGGTTCAACTGAAAAAGCAGTATACTAGAACTCAAAAAACCTGGCGCCTGATCCTGGCTCTGCATCTCCTGTGAAAAGGATGCTTAATGCAAGGTATCAGAGGAACACTGGCCTCACAGGACAAATCTCTTCTTCTCCTAGGGCACTTGGGAGTAGGAATCATGCTGGCAGAAGAGGACAGAAACCAGCAATACTCTAGAAGTAGCTGGGTCTTCTTGTCCCACACCCCTTCCTGGCCCTCCTCCAGGGAGTCCTCCCAGGATCATTCTTCCAGCCTCCTCCAAGCCCCAGCCTCTGCCTGAGGGTGGGGGGAGCATCAGGAGCCTCTGGTTCCTGCCCCGCCCACAGATCTCACAGCTCTTTCCCAGGAGAGGAAGAGCCGGCCCAAGGATGCAACCCATTGTTGCTCCTTCCTATGGGTCAGTTGTACCAGGAAGGATGTGTACTTGTGTACTTCCTTCTGAAATCTTAATTTATTGTGGTCTATGTGTGTGTGTGTGTGTGTGTGTGTGTGTGTGTGTGTGTGTGTGTGTGTGTGTGTCTGTGTGTGTGTTGCTGAGGATTGAACCTAGGGGTCCTCTACCTCTGAGCTACAACCCCAGTCCTTTTTTTTTTTTATTTTGAAACAATGTCTTGCTAAATTACTGTGTACTAGCCTTGAACACATGTGATCTTCCTGTCTTGGCCTTCAAAGTATTGGGATTAAAGGCATGCACCATCGCACCTAGTTTATTTACTTTTTTTTAATGAGAAAGTATCAGACCATGAAATCCTATTGGATCTGGCAATGCAATGCATTAAACTTCTGTCTCTTCAAGTAGCTCCTAGGCGGGTAAGAGTCAGGATAGTGGGGAGAGCCAAATAAAAGGCTCTGAAGTTAGCTACGTACCTACTTCATTCCCATCAAGAAAGTAAATTAAAAAAAAAAAAACAGCATTGCATTTTCAGGCAGAAAGTAGTAATTAGTGGCACCTGAAAGAATCTGAAGGATGAAGAAGTGATGATTTGTTTAATATTTTCATTTAATATAGCAATGGGATTCTGTCAGGAACCAGATGGATCCTAGAGAATGCCTATCAACTACCACAAGTGCCACCAAACATTTGCCTCAACCAAAGATGCTTGGCCAGAAGTGGCATCACTGCTGCAGAAGATTAAAATGTCTCAGGTACATGCTATGAAGCCAGTGATTTTTGCAAAAGCTTTCTTTTCTATCCCAGTCACAACAGCATGTCAAAAATAAATTTTCATTGCCATGCTATGGACAACGATATACACTCTCCGGTTTCCTTAGGGCTGTGTTTACTGCTTTCTTTCACAACACATTCTGCAGAGATGGGACTGTGGGGAGATCACATTAGTACATTACATTGATAACATTATATTGATCAAGGAGGATAAGCAAAGGTTGAGTAGCTTTATTAAAATGTTTGTAATTTCTGGGTGTGGTGGAGCACACCCGTAATCCCTGTACTTAGGAGGCTGAGACAGGAGAATTGCAGGTTTGAGGACAGCCTCAGCAACTTAGTGAGGCTGGCAGCAATTTAGCAAGACCCTGTTTCCAAATAAATAAAATATGTCAGGAGGTATGAAGCCCCCTGGTTTCTGCTCCCAGTACCACAAAACAAAAATTATTTTAATTTACAGGATGGAAGATCAACCTTCGGAAGTTTGGGGGACCTGCTACTTTACCTGCGTTTTAAAAAACACAATGGTCAAGGACTTTATTTTGAAAGTAAAATATAAATAGCTGCATAGTTCATCACCTACTTAAAATAGGGAAGCACAATGTCTGCTTGGCCTCTCTGGGTTCACAAAGGAAAAAATAAAATAAAAAACAATGGTAACATCATAGGTAAATAGGAAAATGGAAGGAAACAATTGGAGGCTTAATGTTATAAGGTTCTTACTATAATATGTAAAGTGGCATAAAATCACTTGAAGGTAGACTAAGTTAAGAATATAAACTAAAATCCTAAAGCAACCATGGAAACAACAACACAAATAGTTATAGCCAATAAGCTGCTATGATCTGAAACCTAAATGTCCCTGAAGCTTATGGACTAAAGGCTTGGTCTTCAATGCAGTGTGCAGAAGTAGGGACTTCGGGAGGTGACTGGACCAGGAGGGTTCTGAGATCTTGAATAGATTAGTCCATTTGTATATTTCTAGTGCAATGGGTTTGGAAGAAGTGGCTGTGTTATAAAAGCTTCTCTCTCTTCTGTCTTCTGTCTTCTCTCTTCTCTCTCTCTCTCCTCCTGGCTGCCATGGAGTGAACACATGATTTCTTCTGCCACATCTTTCCACTATGACGTTCTACCTTAACACAAACCTGAAAGCAATAGAGCCAGCTGAACATGGACTTTAACCAGGAAACAAAATAAGCCTTTCCTTCTCTAAGTTCCTTTCCTCGGGTATTTTGTCATAGCAACCGAAAGTTGACTACCATATAACTCAAAAAAGCAGGAGAGGAAGTAGAATTGTAAAAAACATTCAATTAATCCAAAACAGTATAGTAAAAGGGAGAAAGGGGACACAAAGGAACAGCTGGGACAAATAGGACAGAAATAGCAAGCTGCTTTATTCTGGACCAAGCACATCAATCATCATATTGTGTTATTAAAATGCAGAGATTGTCAGATGGGATAAAAAAAAGAAGTAGCAAAATACAAATGGCCTGCAAGAAAATGGCTATAAGTATGAATATATAAATATGTTAAAATGAAATGAATAGAAAAAAGATATATCATGATGACACTAACCAAATGAAAGTTGAGGTGGTTGTATTCATACCAAAGAATGTAAATTTCAGAGCGGAGGCCTTTATCAAGAATTAAGATGGTCATGTAATAATTGCAAAGGGGTCAACTCATTAAGAGAACTTAATCCTAAGCAATTACAGACTTAAGAATACCAGATCTACAATATACTTGAAGCAAAAACTGGCAGACCGGTGGAGAGAAATAATAGCTAGCCACTATAATCAGAAAATTTAATATTTATTAATAATGGATAGAACCAGTAGACTGAAATTTAGCAAGTATATAGATGGTATTTATTCTCACTCTACCTACTTAACATTGTTCTGTAGTTTCCAGCCAATGCAACAGGCTAGAAAAATGAGATTCAAGATATCCAGAACAAAAGGAAATAAAACAAGCCAGGGGCAGTGGTACACTCCAGTAATCTCAGTATTTGGGAAGGTGAGACAGGAGGCTCATAGGTTAAGTCTAGCCTCGACAACTTGGGGAGGTCTTGTCTCAAAATAGAAAAATAAAAAAAGGGCTGGGGTTATATCTTAGAGGTAGAACACCTCTGTGTTCAATCACCAGTAGGAAAAAAAAAAAGAGACAAAGAAGTAAAATACTGACAACATGATGATCTATGTAGAAAACCATATGGAATCCTAAAAGGTACTAGAACAAGCAAATTTAGTAAAACTGCAGAAGATAAGTTCAAGTTCAAAAGTAAATCATGTCACAAGGAGATGCCTGTGCCGAGCTTATAAAATTATATGCCGTGAATATGTGTAGTTAGTATATATTAATGGTATCCCCATAAATCCATTTTTTAAAGATGCTCAGAAGAGACAAACAAAAGAGAAAAGAGAAAAATCTGGCAGAACGGTAGAGTGTTTTGGATTCTTACAGTTATGAAATTGAGAAAGGTCAAGAACTCAGCTGAAGGTCGAAGGAATGCAGCAGTTTGCAGTAATCAAGTATCCATAGGACACTCCGGAGCACCTATAAAATGGGACCTCCATTCTAAGAACATTATAACATGAGGAAACCCTCATGAATAATTAGCAGATAGGAATAAAAGGCACAGTCACACGAGGTCTGGGGAGAAGGCGAGAGGCATAGTACAGGAGGGTTTTTGCCCGAAATAGCAGGGGAGCCCAGGAGTAGCGGAATTTGTCTGCTTATAAGTGGCAGATGTGTTCACCACACTTCCGGTCATGATGTTACCCGGGACATTGGTTTGTACCCATTGTTGCATATCCATACAAGGTCTCCTGATTTCCCTGTCATTCTCACTTCCTGTAAATATTATTGGACTTAAAAGTGAAGTTGATTTTCCTTGTGGTCTGTGCTCTCCAAATGGATTCCCAAGCAATGGTAGCAACCTATTCTTTCTGGTCCTCTCCCTGCCCCATCATTCCACAGGAACACTGGACTAGCCATGGCTGCACTTGTGAATAGAGTAATGCATAACAAACATAATTTTTGAGAATCCATACTTCATTTTTCTTTGAAACTCGAGGGTCCAGCAATATTCTAGGAGAACCCCAGGTATGTTAGTTCACAGGGTACCACAAGCTGGGCGGCTTAAACAAAAGAAGTTCAACTACTCAGTTTTGGAGACTAGAAATTTGAAATCAATGTGCTTCCAGGCTGTCCTGGCCCGAGAGGCCCTAGGGAAGGACCTTCCTTGCATCTTCCAGCTTCCACCTGTCCCTGCATCTCTCCAGTCTCTGCCTCCATCCCTGTCTTCTGTGTGTTGCTATAGGTATACCTCGAAGAAAACTGGTCCTACTAGGTTAGGGTCCATTCTAATTTAATATATCCTCTGTCTTAACTTGACTATATTTGGAAAGATCCTATTTCCAAATAAGGCCACATTTGTAAGTTTTCTTCCTTCCTTCCTTCTTTCCTTCCTTCCTTCCTTCTTTCCATCCTTCCTTTCTTTTCTCCTTCCTTCCTTCTTCTTTCATACTAGGGATTGAACCCAGGGGTATTCCACCTCTAAGCTACACCCTCAGCCCTTTTTATTTACTTATTTTTATTTTGAAACAGGTCTTGCCAAGTTGCTGAATGTCTTGCTAAGTTGCTGAGGCGGGCCTCGAACCCACAGTCCTCCTGTCTCAGACACCCAGGTACTGGGATTACGAGTGTGTGCCTGAGCATATCTTTTTGATGAACACAATCCAACCCATAGCAGTAGGAAAGATCATGATGTAAATAATAAATTAAAGAAAAGCAGCCGGGCGTGGTGGCGCACGCTTGTAATCCCAGCATTCGGGAGGCTGAGACCGGAGGATCCGGGTTCGCGGCCAGCCTCAGCTACCTAGTGAGGCACTCTGCAACTTAGTGAGACTCGGTTTCAAAATAAAGAATAAAAAAATAGGGCTGGGGGTATAGCTCGGAGGTAGAATGCCCCTGAATTCAATCCCCAGTACCGCAAAAAAAAAAAAAAAAAAAAAAAAAAAAAAAAAAAAAAAAGAAAAGCAAAAGTAAAAGGCACTCCATTTTCCCTCCATCTACATGCAGACAGAAGTGCCTGACACAGATGCATGAAGAAGGGCTGGGGCAGTCTCTTGGAGATTCTTGCAGGCCTGGTCTAAGCTGCGGGTCTGTGAGGTTAAGGTCAGAGACAGGGCAGCTGGGGTGTAGGTTTTGATTGATAGGTCAGCCTCTTTCTTTGGAGGAGGGACTCTGAGGAGCTCCTCCCCTCAATTTCTATGTCTCAGACTCATCTCAGAGCTCCGGTGCTTATATCAGGAGCTATAGGGAGAGGAGGACTTTGGAACAGGAACCCCAGAGCAATCTCTTGCTGCTGCAGACCCCAGCGGAGAGTCACTTTGCCTTCAGCCTTGAATCCAACTTAGATATTTAATTTTAGGAGCTAAAAGCCGCAGTATTGCTGAGGCGGCCTGTCCCTGCTGCAAGCATTTGGAGGCTACTTTATAGCTTACGCCGATGGGAACTCACAAGATGCTAGTTATCTTCCCAATGACCTTTTGTTTCTGTTTCACAGCCGAGACAGAAGAGGATCAGTGCAATGTGCGGAGTGACTTTGCAGGGATCACTCAGTAAATAGGTTAAATAAGTGGCTGACGGGGCACCGAACCCAGGTCTCTGCATTCTCAACCCTGTTCTCTTTTCATGCCATGTAGATGCATGTGTCTCTCAGAATTCACATATTGAAACCCTAATCCCCAAGGTGGTGGAATTTGGAGGTGGAACCTTGGCAGGGGCGGGGGTGATTAGGGCAAGAATGCAGAGGCCTTGTGAATGGATTCGTGGCCTTATGAGAAGAGGCAAGAGCTTGGTGCAGTGGTGCACACCTGTAAACCCAGTATTTGGGAGGCCGAGTCAGGAGGATTGAAGATTTGAGACCAGCCTCAGCAATTTAGCAAGACCCTCATCAACTTAGTGAGAAACTGTTTCAAAAAAAAAAAATTAAAAATAAATAAAAAGGGTTGGGGATGTAGCTCAGAGGTAGCCCTGGGTTCAATCCCCAGAAACACACACATAACACACACACACACACACACACACACACACACACACACACACACACACACGAGAGGGAAAAAAACCTTACTTCCTCTCCCTTTCTCTTCCACATGAGGATACAGCATGAAGCTACATGAAAGCCAGGACGTGGGCCCTCAACAGATGTTAAATCTGCCTGCACCCTGATCCTGAACTTTCCAGGCCCCAGATCTGCTAGAAAGAAACGTTGCCATGCTATTTTGCTATAACAGCTCAAGCAGACCAAGGTGATACTCAACTTCAAAGCCTTGGACAGCCTGGGTGAAGAGAAGTCCTCTCCTTGGGGAGGGAAGAAGATTCGGGTGTTCAAAGGCTTCTGTCCAAATCTGGATGAAGGGGACGCAAGTTCAGGCAAAAGTGAAAACTTCATTCAGCCTCGATGATGACATTCTTGACTCCTCTCTATTCTCTTGTGTCTGGAAACTACAGGAAACATTCTCAGGATGGGGGTGAGAGAGGAGAGAAGGGGCCTTGGCAAGAGCTCCCAGGCTTTGGCATTAGCCTCTGCGCTGGGAGGGATTGGCCTGGGACAGCTTTGGGGGTTCAGATCCCTGGGGTTAAATAAGGAATTTGCCGTTCATTAGCTAGATGGACTCCGACTCCCTTAATCTTCATGCCTCCCTTCACTCATTTGTAAAGCTTGCTACTCCCTTGAAAGGCTGTAATATGGATGAAACAGATGTTGGTACCTGTTTTGTGCTTTCCTCTCCCTCTTAGGCTGGCTCTTTGCTTTGGGGTTTGGTTTCCTGCGGTACACCACACATATCTAGGGTTCCAGGTTACAGACACACCTCAGACTTGACAAGAACCGCACTGGGCTCAGGGGGACCCAGGCTGCAAAGCTGAATCTCTTGACCCTTCTTTACGGTTAGGAAACTGGGCAGTTACCTGACTAACATAAAGGGAAGTATCTAAAAGCCAGAGGTGATCAGAAAGGACACTTGAAGGCATTTATGGATAGTTAACCATTCATAATTGTTGTAGATTACTATTGGATACCCATTGAAGATTGCCCACAAAGCTTGTCGCTGAAGAGGTTGGGCTGGGGAAGGGAGGACTCCCTCGGTGGAGGACCTTTGATTATGGTGTGAGGAAGCCCTGGAGTTCCTGGTGGGATTGTCCACTCACAAAGCCCCTGCACATCTTGACCTCCCAGTCCACACTCTATCACCTAATCTCTGGGTGACTCTGGTCTTTTCTGGGGCTTCCTCTCTCTGGATCTTAGGTGCTCTAACAAACAAACAGACAGACAAAAGTTAGCATTGGGCTTGATCAATAGTTTTCAAACATAGCATTTCAAGCTTTTCAATCGCTATAACAAAGTACCTTAGACTACAAATTATAAATAATAAAAAATGTACTTTTCATAGTTGTAGAGTCTGCAAAGTCCAAAATCAAGGTACCAACAGTCTCAGTGTCTGATGGAGGTCGCTGTCTGCTTCAAGATGGCACCTGTGCCGTGACCGGGCATGGAGAAAGGGGACAAGGCTACTCCCTTGGACCTGGTGTGTAAGATCACTGCTCTCCCTGCTGGGTGGAACTCTCTGGACTCGGACACTTCCTAGAGACCCCACCTCTTAATCTCATCACACTGGGTATTAGATTACAGCCTGTGAACTTCAGACAGACACACCGTTCAGATCACAGGAGCAGAACTTTCTATTTTCCTCCCTGGAAGGCGGCATCAGATCTACCTATGCCAAACTGAGACAAGCAGGGCTTCTTTGGTTACAGCAGGGAAGGGTCATAATAGACTCTCAATTCCAGTACCACACCCCAGGCAAAAGAATCCGCCCTATTATCCCCTGGACTGATAACAATAACAATCACTACTCCAGCCAAGCACTCAGCCCATGACAGACTCCAGCTCAGCCAACGCTCGCACACCCTCGGTCCTCATAAAAGTTAAGTGAGTGGCCCCGTCCCCCAGCTAATGTGAGAGTAGGGGTTCAGAGCTCTGGCTAGCTTTTCCCCACACCTCAATCTGACACCCTAGGGCCCAGGCCCCTTTTGCGCTATTCCAGGTGGATTGGCAAGGAGTGAGTGAAGTGTCTTTCCCCAAAGGGTTTAGAGAACAAACACTTTCTACTGGCTAATTCTTCAGACATTGGGGGGGGGGAGGGGAGGGCAGCGGAGAGCTTACTGAGCCTGGGTTCCCACCCAGGTGGAAGCTCATTATAGAGAGGCTTGCAGCCTGTGTGCCAAAGACACCCGCCCCCCAGCAACCGCACATGGGAAGGTTTGACAGAACCCAATTCAAACAGGCACTCATTAGGCAAGAGGCCCATTCCTGCTTAATCACAGGCAGGGAAAGGAGCAAGGGAGTTGGAACGGTCTATATGTGCCCCGGCGCATGCCACTGTTAAACCTCCACGCTCTCAGCTGCCGTTTTCTAATGACATGCACTTAGAAACCTGGGGCTGGAAGGAAGCTTAGCAGCGTAGAGTCCCCGTGGCACAAATCACACATCAATGAACAGTTACTTACGGAACACCTCCCGTGTGCCAGGCACCCGGTCACGTGTCAGCTGCCGGACCAGATGCTGGGATGCAGAGGTGACGTCTCTCAGTAAGCACTCTGTGAATTTAGAAGATTGGTCCAACTGGCCAGAAAGCCTCTGCTTCAGCCGCGTCCGCCGGTACTCCCCAGCCCATCTTTGCAAGGACTTTGATGAGCTGCACCCACAGGCTGGCACTGACGGTGGCCAGTCTCAATTCTCTCAGCAGAGAGCATCACTGCTGCTCCTTACCTCATGACCTAAACCCTTTTCTTGCTGGTGACTCCCTGTCGACACCTCCTGGACAGACCTAAACAGGTGGGGTACCCATTGTGGAAGGTGGGCTTCCAGAAGTCCCGTGATGACTCTACTCCCCCATTCCTTTCACCCTGTCCATCCCCCACCCACCCTGAAATGGTTGAGGTGTTTGCTCAGCGTTTTGGAACATATCTGAAGCTCTCTGGGCTGTAGAGCACTCAATCCCTGAAACTCTGTGCATCTCAAAGAGAGGAGCTGCAGAGAAGACATTAGTCGCTGGAAGTTGATGTTCTTCTTGGACACTTTCAATCAAGTCTGTATCCTGTGGCTGCTTTTCCTGGGAAATCCAGGTGGAAGCCTGGTTACTCATGACGTGGTTACTTGGGGCTGTTATTACACTGTCCCTCAGAAGTTCTGGGTCTGCACTATATGGAAAAAGTCAACAAGCTTGGGGTTGAGCGGACAGGGGTGCAGACCTCGTTCTACCACCCACAGGTTGTTTTTACCTTGGACAAGGTGCATGCACCTTCCTGGGCATACTTCCTAATCTGTAACTGGGACGCAATTTACCCCTCTTAAGGCTGTTGTGAAGGTTAATTCAGTGAGCTGCTGCACCTAGGTGGCCAGCTTATGCCCAAAGAGGATGAAAGGCAGTTCTTATATAAGTAGTGAGAGTGTTCCCCTGAATGACTGAACATTTAAGGGAGTATCTGAGCGCCTGGTTGGTATTTGATGGTCATAGACCAGTTGGCTTCTAGGAAATCACGACTTTGCAGACCTCAGACTTTTAGTTAAATACGCACAATTTTATTGATTGAAGAAGATTAGGACAAAAACATTAAACCAAATACAAGACAAAGCACCAGAGGCCATAGATCCCCCACCATGCAGGTCACCAATCTTTCCTCCTACAAGGTACTTAAAAAATAGGGGAGAGGGAAGAAAAGTTCCTTCTTCACACAGCACCGTCTTCCGAATGTAAAAAAAAAACAAAAACAAAAAACAAACAAAAAAAACCACCTCTCTCCTCTACATCTTCCATTATCAAAATAGAATCAAGGGCAGATCCACAGCCACCTTGTCTCCTGATTGTGAACGTGAAGCCGCCCTCCTGGGACAGGGGGTCCTGCTGAGCAGGCATAAAGCATTCGAGAGTCTGCACAGACATGCCACATACTATAATGAAGCACAGATTCAAGTAACATTTACATACTAGAGTCCACGTGTTACCTACCCAAAAACAGGACCATTTCACAAAACATATACAGGCCGTAAAATCCAAACAACTGAGGTACTGGAAACACAAATATATTGAGGCCAAAAGAGTTCTGTATCATACAGCAATAGAAAAGCCGTAATAAAAAAAAAACATGTTGCCACTCGAAATCAAATAAAGCTATCTAGAAAAGCCAAATGAAAAAGGTTATTTCAGGGACAGAAATACTCAAAACGAGAAAAAAAAAATTATAAGTGTTAACTAGAGCATGTAACATGTTATCCCAAGTCGACCCGTAATTGAAGTACTGGCTTAATACATCACGATGTGACATTTTCCTTAATAAATAGAAGAGTTCTTGAAAATACAAAGGTGCGTATTGGGATAGAGAGCTGTTTTTATTTATATCATCCTAGCTTTCAGCTTATTACCGTTCCCACTTTTTCTGTCCAAACCCAGAGGGCCTTCCAAGCCAATAGGATCATTCTTCGTCAAGAAAACGAAATAGCTGCCCTGTATTTTATACACGTGGGGCAACCTGCTTTGTTTCACTAGTTTCCCCATAAAGCAAAGACAAAATGTTTAGCTGAGATCAGAGCACTGCAAAAAAAAAAAAAAAAAAAAAAAAAAAAGCGTCAGGCTCCGGGAGCTTCCTGCCCTCTCCCACCATCGCTATCATCTCGGCAAAGAAGAATGCCTGCCAGGCAAACCTCATGGTTCAAAAGAAGAAAATCAAAAAGGAGTTGAATGTCTCTTTTCCTTTCTTCTTCCCCTTTAGACTATGATAACAGTAATGCATCTGGAAGTTTGACTTCTAATAGCTTCCTGCCACAAGCCAATTGACACGAAACAGAAGGGCCTGTTAAAGAACAGATTTTTCCCCTTCAGGGAGCAAAAGAATTAACATGTCATTTCCTAACCAGGATATTAATGAGTTTGTTTAGAAGAAATGAGTTGAAGAGGGCAATTAAGAGACACCAACTGGACTTGTGTTTTCTTTTAGTTTAGCACCCAGGTTTTAGGTCAGTCTGCGTGCACCGAATTATTTTTTAAGTGGAGCCCATGAATTATCGCATAGGTGGTTGGCTTGTTTAAAAGGAATAGAAAAAAAAAAAATGAAATAAAATAAAAAATAAAATTACTCGGCCAATTGTTCCTTCCCTGAATCGTAACAAGAAGTTAAATGCTAACAGTGCAATGCCAAAGATGTGTGTTTGAGGCAGAGAGTTTTGATTCTATCAAGATCTGCAACTATTTCCGAACAAAATGAAAAGTGGGGGGGTGGGGGGTGGGCAGAAGCAGCCCAAATGGCAAGGGGTGCTCTCCCCAGCTACATCAGGGAAGAGAAGCTCCGGGGAATTGCGTCCACCTGACTCCAACCCCCTCAGCCCTAGCCCACGTGTCTTGTCCCAGTGCTACATGTTTAGTCAGCTCCTTGAAGGGTTTCCTTCTCTGAACCAAGAAAGGTGTGGGTGCGAGTGTCTTTGCTGCCGCCCAGCCAGGCCACATGCGTCCCTGGAAGAACTCCCTTCCGGGCCCTCTCTCGCTCCTGGTACCTGCTAAGTCTTCGTGGAGCGCGAGCTCAGTTAAAGAAAGGATCCAAGTTCTCTTCCATGTTGACGTCTGGGACCAGCTGGTCAGACACTTCCTTAGCACCATATCCTGAATTCGAGACGCTAAAATCTGTGGAAAACCAAGGATGGTCCAGAATTTCCTGCGAGGTCAGCCGCTCCGAGGGTTCCCTCCGCAGGATGCTTCGGATGAGGCACTTGGCCTTGGGCGACAGGGTCTCTGGAATGTTGAACTGGCCGCGCCGGATCTTGCTGAAGAGGGAGCTGGGTTCAATGTCATGGAAGGGGTAGCGGCCCACCAACATGGTGTAGAGCATCACCCCCAGGCTCCACACGTCCGCCGCCTTGCCCGAGTAGCTGCCACTGGTGTTCAAGATCTCGGGGCTGACGTAGGCCGGGCAGCCGTGCTTGTCGGAAAGGGAGTCGTCGTCTCCCCGGAGAATGTAGGCGTCCTCCAGGCTCTCCAGCTTGACCCGAGTCCTGCGGGGCAGAGAGGAAGACAGGCGCTCTTGAGAGCCTTGTAAGGCTTCCAAAGATTCCTCGTTCCTTCATTCATTCACTCACTCACTCATTCATTCATTCATTCATTCATTCATATGATCAGCCAAATAAAACTTTCTAAGGATCCTCTGTCTTCTAGACACTACTCCGGGGCTGGGGACACACAGGTAAAAAAACACAATACCCTTTATTATAACTTCCAAAAAGCCAATTGAGTCTCACAGGATGCTTTTCTTGATCTTTGCTGAATCAACCTTTTTATTTGTTTATTTTGCTTTTTTTTTTCTTTTGTGGTACTGGGGATTGAACTAAAGGGCATTCTACCTCTGATCTTTACCCCAGTCCTATGTTACTGTCAACACATGGTTTGCATTATGATGTGAGAAGATAATGCACCAATAAAAGCATATTAAAAAATACAAAGAGCCACACCTACAAGGAGTACTGAAGACAGAATCTATGAGAGAATACAAGGAGAATTCTATTTTTCCTTTTAATTTTTGAAACAGAGTCTAAATAAGTTGCTGAGTATTTCAATAGGTTCTTGAAACTGGCCCGGAACCTGTGATCCTCCTGTTTCAGCCTCGAAGGTACTGGGATTAGGGGTGTGTGCCCCCTTGTCTGGCTGAAAACTCAAGATCTACAGCAACTAGGCCAAACATGGATGACGTTATGATTGTCCCTGTTTTAGTGATGAGGGAACAAGAGATTAAGAAATGTTCTCAAAGCCACACCTGCATAGATAGGCTTCACAGGATTCGAACTCAGATCTAACCAAGTAGAGAACCCACAGAAGCTCTGCCTATAGCTCCCAGGTGACACGATCTAACACGGGTGAGGAGGCCTTTCAGGTTTAGCCCTCACTTGTCCTCACCACTGCTCTTGGGGCTGTAGGGCTTCCCTGTGCCACTTTACAGATTAGATTACCAAGGCTCAGAGAGCTGGAGGAAGTTTCCCAAAGCCTTTTAGCTGGAAAATGTGCAAGTCTTAACTCTATCTAGATCAACCCCATTTCTGCGTTCCTTGGGACGCAGGCAGAAGCAGGGACAGTTTGAGCAGAGCAGGCTACCACCACTGAGTCTTTCCAAGGTCTATATTCTCCTATCCATCCCTTCTCCTGCCAAGTATGGTGGCCCACACCTGTAATCACAATACTTGAGAGACTGAGATGAGAGGATCACAGGTTCAAGACCAGCCTTAGCAACTAAGCAAGATTCTCAGCAACTTAGTGAGACCATTTCCAAATAAAATTAAAAAGGGCTGGGGATGTAGTTCAGAGGTAGAATGCTCCTGGGATCAATCTCTATAACAAGCCAACAAACAAACTCCATCTCCCCTCCACCCCCAGATTTCCTGCTGATGGTGTCTCCTGTCCTTCCTGTCATACTCCCAGATCCAATACTTGACTGGTACTTATCATGTGACCTGGGTTACCAACACCTTCTGCCTGTGCCACACATCTATGATTCTTATTTCTCACTTGCATGTGTGACAGCAGCAGTGTGACCCAAGCCCCTTCTCTAACTACACACTCTGTCCCCAACCATCCTCCTGCCCTCTGAGGACTAAACAATCGCCAACGGCAATGTGGACTTCCCTGGATGTCCTGGAGAAAAAGAGTGGAAAACTCACTCACTGAACACCCAGACCCTGGAGTCTAACACGCATCAGCCAAACACGGTAAAGCTCACTGCCCTCCCCAGGTAGAAAATAAACACAGTCATGCTTGGTCAATACTTCTGGAAATGAGTTGACTTCTCACAAGTCCTTACACTTAGGTTACTGTGGAAGAAGTCGAGGACCAGGGTGCAGAGTCGCGTGTTCTAGGCTGCCCTTGAAAGTAACTGACAGCCACCTTCTACTTAGCACCCCACCTCCCGGCTCAGCCTTCTCTCCTCAGTACACGAGCCTCCTGAGCTTCCCATCTTCCTGCCCTACCTTTGTTGGAAGGTTAGGTTCGGAAATCCTCCCTCCCCCTCCTCTCTCTCCTCTTTCTCCCTCTCTTCCTCCTCCCTCTCCTCTTTCTCCCTCTCTCCTCTTCCTCCCTCTTTCACTCCTCCCTCTCTCCCTCCTTCCTCTCTTCTTCTTCCCTCTTTCCCTCCTCCTTCTCCCCCTTCTCCCTCTCTCCTGGCCAGAGGTCTCAGAGTTCCTGGAAACATGACTACTCCCATCCTATCCCAGTCATGCAGACTTGCTGTGAAGGTGACGAGGGTCAGGGAGGAGTCAGTGCTGGGACTTAGCACGAGCAAGGGCCTCAGCATCTAGGACATTGGTTCCTTGCATCTCAGGACACATTCAAGCAGCTTCCCTGTTGCCCTTTAGTGCTACAGAGCTCAAATGGGCTGCAATTAAAAAAGTGTTTGGGAAAACACCACCAGGGGCAACTGGTGCTCAGAAGCCAGAGCTTGGGACCCACGTCCATTTGCTGGTCGTCCTCTCTCCACCTCAGGTCTTAGTCTTTCGGGGATGAGCCCAGGAGCACCTAACAGAATCCCGGCAGGGAAGCCAGGCTCATATCAACCAAAGGAGAGCTGCTGGGAGCCCTCTCGAGCAAAAGCTCATTCTAAGAACTTATGCGTGGATTGCAGGAATTCCCCAATCAAAGAGTGACTGCTGCCCTGCTCTCAATTCCACCCATGAGTGAGAAAGGCGGCGTCATGGGAAATAGCACTGGGCAGAGCTGGGAGGTGGTGTCCGGGCTGGGTGCTCTCTCTTATCTGCTATGTATCAATGGCCAAGTCTCTCAAACTATGTTTCTCAGCCTTAAAGAGGAGCATTAGAGAAAGGCGGTGCTTTTAACATTTTTTTTTTCAATGTAAAATATACATTACGTAAAATTCACCATCTTAATCATTTTTAAGTGTACAGTTAGTTCACGAGCATGAAATAGATTTGCATTACCACGCAGCCATCTGGACAAGGCAGCCTTGGTGCCTCTGCCAGTTTTAACACGCTGGGATTCTGCAACACACAACAACGTGTCTTTTCCTTTCTGTGTGCTCACCGCTATTCTATTATCATCATCGAGAAAGAGTATGCCCGTTCTTCTCCTGCCTCTGTAGCGGATCTACAAACACAGGAAGGATCTAGCTGTGCTCATCTGGAATTGAGCTGATGAAAAGCAAAGCTAAGCAAGTCCATCTTCTTGCTTCTTGTAATCTGCGGTGGCAGGTGGCACTGACCTGCCAGCCTCACCAGATGTTCCAAGATGGATGGAGGTGAGGGAGTAACACCGGGGTGGAGCGGAGAAGGAAGGAGAGATGTGGAACCACAGGCCTAAGGGGTTCTCTCGATAGCTTCTAATTCCCCGCCTCTCCTGGAGCCAGACTCCCCACCCACAATTTCCCTGTACTGGCATCAGAACAGCTACTGGAATGATTGTAACGAGGGAAGGACTAGAAATAATAAGACCTCCCCATCTCAGTGACAAGGGGCAGTGCAGAGGACCGAGCATGGGTCCTGGAAACCCAGGATTCAGGTTCCAGTCTAGGTTCCTTTGCAAAAACCCTCCAGGACAGGCTCAACTCATCCACGAGGAGGTCGTCTTCACCATGGCTGTGGGGTGGCCCCCATGATGGTCAACTGCCCCTCCCAGCACACTCACCAACTCCACCCCACCCTCATCACTGTTCCTCAAAGGTACTGCCTGTTGGCCATGGTCCCTCTGGGGTCCTCTGCCCATGTGCTACTGCCTCCAATGCCCTTTTGAGCCTGTGCGCAGGTCTCTGTTGGCAAGTCTCTGCTCAAATGATCATGACGGAGGCCACCCCCATGCATCCCACGGAGAGCTGCATCCCAGCCCCCATCGCCCTGGGAAACGCTGCTCACGTACATGTATATAGTTTGGCATGCACACTCTAGGTATTTCTTTGGCGGTAATTTCTAAGCAAGCAATCCCTTCTTCCTCACCACCAGGAGCTCGTGAGCAGGTGGCTGGAGTCAGTTTGGGGGCAGAGAGAATTGCCCACTTTGCTGCTGTACCTCTGGCACCTAAACACACACCTGGCATGGAGTGTCCGCTCACAGTAAGAATGAAGGGGACAGTCTTATGATAACCCTCCTTGCTGACTTGGAGAGGGACAAGGGCCTCCGAAGTCAAGAGGGAGAGCTATGGAAGGTGGGCTCTGCAAACCACGACACCCAGGCATCTGTCAAGGGGATATGGCTTCTGGGGCTGGAACTGCTCTTGGCTCTGCCGCACCCCCCTTTATTCTAAGCCATTTTGTAAGCACCCTGCCTGACCCCTCTCCCTGGAGACCTTCTCCCCATCACAGCTAAGGGCCTTAGAAAGGGGTCAGTTAACATCCCCAAGCTGACCAGCTGACCCACACGGTGCTCCGTCCTCCTCCCTTTGGCGTCTGGGCTTGTGGTGAGGAGGGGCTGAGGCTCCCTGTCTTCTCTGGTCCAGCTCCTACCGAAGCTGGGCAGCCACAGGGACCAGGACAGTTCAGAGAGCAACGCAAGTGCTGAAGTCAGAGCCGGGTCACATCCTAGCCTTGAACATTACTAAGTACCAAGCGCCAAACATCATCTGCATACCTAACTCGGGCTAGGTGTTTACACACACATTTTCTTGAGGCTTAGGAGATAAGCTTCCAAGGCAGACATCAGATTCTTTTTTGGTGCATGCTCAGGGAGCCTGAGTAAGCTCATGCTGCAGGGAAGGCCGATGAGGACCGATCGGGTGCTCCCCCATCTGAAATGGGCCCATGCAGCCGACATAGCAAATCATATTCAGGGTCACTCGGTAATGAGGCTGCATCCATGCACCCCGGCGGGCCAGCTTTGGGGACAGTAGCCCTTCTTATCAGAGTGTCTACAAGCAGGCAGGATGGGAGAGAGGGAAAGAGCAGCGTAGAGAAAAGATGGGGGAGAAAACAAACCCCTGCGGATATTTTTCTGACCTGGCCTGCTTCTCTGAACATCCTGACCTTGTTTATATCACTTGCATGCAAGGATCGAGGCGAAGAGTCTGGAGTCTGTCTTTAAACAGGGTCTTCTGGAATGGATGGCAAGGGAAGTCAGGCAGGCGGGTGATTTCCAGCTGCAGGGCCTGAGGACCCCAGTCTGTGAGCGCAGGGCAGCTGCGTAAGGGCTCCGGGCCTTGGCTTCCTGCCCTGGGGCACAGGCTGCCACCACTGCTCTCAAGACTGGGCTTGGGGAAGACCTCGGACACTGGCCCAGTCAGGAAAGGGAATAGAAATGAATGAAGAGTCTGGCAATGTTTGATGTTTCTGGAACAGTCCCAGGAGGACGCGTTTCCCAGGCAAAGAGTTGATGCCCATAAAAATCAACAGGGGCGCCTGTGGACTCGGCACTCACAAGTCCCACCTAGCACTGGGGCATTTAAAAGATATGCATGCAGGGTTTACTATGCTGGAGCTTCCCAGCTAGGCTCCGGGGACACACAGGTGACAAGTGATGTCCATCCTCTTGGGGAGGCTGAAATAAGGCAAGACATACTCTATGGAAGAGCTTAGCATGGCAGATCTGCAAAAGAGGGTGACAACTGGATCTTCATGTTAAAATGAGGACCCCATCCTCAACTCAGAGTTGAGTAGGGAAGACAGAAGAGCTAGCAAATATTGGCAGCCCCAGGCATGTAGAAGCAGACATGAACGCGGTGACCACACACCTTCCGACTCTTGTTCTTCTCCTTGCCTGAAATGCTCTTCCCCAGCTGCGTGCCCAGCTCCACCCCAGCACTGCACTCAGTCCTGGCTGAGGTAACTAGGAGGTGCTTTGTGCGGGTGGCCGGCCTAAGGATAGTCTATAAAGAAAAAATTCTCAAAGTGACAAAGGGGAGGAGCAGGGATTGTGGTGACCCAACAGCTGTAGATGACAAGGGCTGTCTTCTCAGGAAGGGCCATCTCTGTACGAGGAAGGAGCCCAGAGCAGGATGCATTGGGCCAGAGAAGCTGGCTCCCTCTGCCTGCCTTTTGCAGTCTGTCCCTGGCACAGGAAGGGGACAGCCTGCTTCGCCTTAGACCTGCTGGATGAGCAAGCCTATGTTCAATGACAGCCCAGCTCAGCGCCAGGCCTTGTGTCACGGGATCCTGGGGCCAAGGTGGGGAAGCCAGAACCAATGGGATGTGGGATGTGGGATGTGGGTCCCATCCAGCATCTGCCAAGCATCACAGTGGGTCCTGGAAGCCCCAAACCCTCACCCACCCCAGCACAGGCTGCCGAGTCCCCACAGCCACTAAGTCCACTAGTGTGACCAGCGGCTCTTTCAGCTTCCTTTCCATACAAGAATAGACACCAACCCTGAAAGGGCTCTTCTAGCTTTGGCGTTCCTGATTTTAAAGGTTCCTTTAATTCTTAGGCTATTCTGGTTGAAACATTTCCTATACGGCATCCTAATAATCATAATGGCTCCTTTAACAACATATATGTATTAAGAATTTACCAGATGCTGGCACTTTTTTATAGCCTACATTTTTTATTTATCTGATCCACAGATAAGAATTATGATGCACACATGTTTTCTAAAAAAATAAGAAAATCAAGGCAAAGAGAAATTAAAGAGTCTAAGCCATACATAGGGTAACTGAAAAAAACTGAGATGTGACTGTATGTCAGAAAGATTCTAACACCATTATCCTCTCCAAATACATCCTGGTGCAGAGGTCATGGATTTACCTAGGGTCAAAAAAAAAAGCAGGAATTTCCAAGGGGAGAGCTTGAGTAGATGGGGAGACACGGGGAGCCCTGTTCAATCAGCACAAGATCAGGTGCAGAATGCATCCAATTGCTTTTGCTCCTCAGGTGGACATGGGGGGCTGGACCTTGCCTCTTACTGGATGAAGAAACCACGAAACCATGGTCCAGGGAGCAGGTGGGACTTACCCAAGACTGCTCGGCAAGTGAGGGCAGAGCTGGGATTCTACCCCAGGCTTTTAACCTCCCAGCCCAGTGCTACTGCCACGACAGCAAAAAAATGGCCTCCACAGCAAATCATGCCTCGCTTTTAAACCTTTACGTCTCACCCTGAGCTCTTGGCAGGAAGAGATGGGAACAGGATGGGCCAGGGTGGGGCCGAGCTAGGAGCTCAGGGCCACACAGGGACAGGACGTCCAGTGTCCTGAGGTCAGGGAAATCCACAGGAGTCACCAAAGGCTGTCAGGTCTGGGATCCAGGCAGGCTAAGAGCCAAAGGCCAAAGGTCAGCTGCAACCAGGTCTGATCTTGCTCCACTTGTTGCTGAAAGTATGTCCCTGGTGGCCGGTCCAGTTGTGCAGGCAAAAAGTCCCACTGAGGGTAAGTGCTAGAGAGGGCCCAGGAAGGAGGGAGATGGGAAGGAAGGTCTCTGAACCCCAGGCAGCATTGGGCTGACTCAGCAGTCTCGTCTCCGTCCAGTGGAACTGGACAGGCGACTAAACTACACCAAGTAAGCTGCCCCTCATCGGAGCCTCGGTTTCATATCTGCATGATGTTCCCAATGGTCACCTCTGAGGGCCACCTTCCTAGCTGTCACGTGTACTCTGTGAAGCCACCCAACTCTGCCCTCCCGTAGCTGGTAGATGAGCAGGGAGACGGCACCTAAGTCAGCCAGGGAGACACCGCAGCAGGGTGGAAGGAAGCGGTCTCTGCAGGGAGGTCCCAGGGGACTTCTAGAGATGGGACAAGAGCCTTGCACCTTGCAACATCACACAGTCTGGAAGGAGGTGTTCTTACACTGATCTGTTGTACCAGACCACCGCAAAGATGCCTGTAGCTTAAAAAGAAAGCTGCCGGGAAATAGCATAGTTAACATAAAATGATGATGATGACGATGACGATGGTAATAATAATATTAATAATAAAAGACCCCATGAGAGCCAAGGACCCAGGTGTCCGCAGCACCAGCTGCCCAGCCACGACTCCTGGAGGGTGCATCTTGGCTACACCATGGCTACTGGATGGCCTAGGGGAACCATCCCACCTGAAGCCCTCCCTCTCCTGGGAAGATTCTACACCAGCGCTGCCTGCAGGCCACAGGGGCTTCAGGATGCCTGTCACCATGGAAACAGACAGGGAGCTCCAAGACAATGGCCTGCTGATGGAAATTCCTCATCAATACGCCATTCACTGCTCCTGAAGGATCCCTTCTCCCCCCAAATCAATCCATCTGGAAAAGCTTACTCCACTCACTGCTGGCCAGGAGTATCTAGAAATGCTGCTGGGCTTCCTGGATTGACTGGGGTCTGGAAGTCCCTCCCCAGGCCCCAGGGGTCAGGTGCAGGCAGGGCTTGGGGAGCCAGTGAGTGCTCGTGTCTGGACAGGGATGCTCTGCTTGGCAGGGAGCCCCAAACCGGGAATCCTCCCCCACAGATGGCTTCAGCACATCCTGACCAGCGCCAAGGAATCAGGAAACCTCCTGCTTTCAGTTGTGCTACTGAAGTTCTTGGGACCTTGGGGACGGTCCCCCCCCCAGCTGATTTCTTCATCTAAAAACAAAAGGGGTGAGGATAAATCTCCCATCTACAAGTCCCAGGGCCAAGGTGCCAGTTCAAGCTGGATCGCCCTGAAATCGAGGCTCAGCTCGGAGTCTTGCCATTCCTAGTCTGTCCTTCTTCACATTCCCTCCATCCAGAATCACCAACCTGATCCTGCCCCTGCCCCTGCCCTCCAGAAAATCTGTCAGTGACTTCTCATGGGCTTCAGGTCAAGTTCAAGGTCAGGGGTCTATCCAAAGCCCTGGCTCCCTGCTTTCCTGCCAGCCTTCTCTCTGCCTCCCCCAGATGACCTCCCGGCAACACTGTCCTCTCTGAACCCACCTCCTTCCTGCCTCTGGGCTTTGCTCACTTTCAGGACTCTTCCCTTCCCTACTACAGACTCAGGAGCCCAGCACCCCTGAAGATATCGCTCTCCACACCCCTCCACCGCGAGGACTGTGAAATAACCATTCACTGTCTCTCTCACTGGCGAAGGCTCGCTTTTACCGAGTTTTGCACCACCAACACCTAGCTCTAAGTAGGACTAGTAGCTCCTCAATGTTTGCAAGATGGTGTGTCTCCCACATCTAAGGCTCTCCGCCCCCAGCTCCAAAATCCATCTGGAGTCCAGAGCCCCTAAGAAATGCAATCAAATGGGTGAGGCTTTGTTCCTTCACTTAGGAAAAAAAATGCCTTCCACCTATAATACAGCAAGGAGAATTTTCTTACAATATGGATGCCCATGGGACTAGTCATACATCTGTGTCAAACTGTCATGCATTTGCTAAGTAGTTGTAAGGTTAGGCTCTTTGGGAGGGATAGGGCATAGAAAGATAAATGGACCCCATCATACAGGTCCATGAAGGAAATGAAACTCACCCCTTCAACAGAAGAGCAAGACAGAGGGGGGCTGCGCATGGGGTGATCAATGTAAGGACAGGTCAGAAAAACGAGTACTGAGCTTCATACATCACACAGATTCCTACTGGTCAGTCCTTCTAGTTCCCACTTGTTGCCTGACTGCATAAGATAATTTTGTCTAAGGGTTGAGCACAAGAAGCAGCTCTCACCTGGGGGTGGGTTTACTGGAAGCCAACTCCATACCTGAGGGCCTAGGCTCTGGAGCCAGCTCCGATGGCCAGGTCTGCCCGTGACTGGCTCAAAGACCTTGAGCCTCAATTTCTTTATTTGTGAACTAGTGATAAAGCCCTTAACTCACTGGGTTTAAATTGGTTCATTTAAAGATAGTAGCTAATTAGAATTTAATTAGCTAATTTAGGTTGGGTATGCGGTGGGCCTCGATCTCATTTCATTGACATGTAGCTCCTACGAGAGCAGGGTCTCTGTCTCACTTGCCTAGCATACAAGAGGTGCTTAATAAATATTCATTGAATGAATAAATGAATCTCCAAGTTGTTGGGCATGGGGCTCAAAGCCAGCGGCTAATGGCCAGAAGCGGTAACGACAGTGGCATTTTAAAGAAGCTGTAATGCTGGCACTTGGCATACATGATCCCTAACTGATTTTAGAGAAGAAAAACCTGGATCGTACAGCTAAGTGGAGGAATCAAAAATCTTACCACTGTAAAACCAGCCCTGGGGCCCCAGACCAGCCCATCCGCTCACTGATTAAGTGCAAACAGTAAACAGCCCAGACAGAAATCCTGCCGATGAATACCCACTCTTGAGCCTATCTCTAAGCACAGAGCCCTGAGAAGCCGGTCCCTCTCTCCATGTGATTAGCAAAGCCCTTCCGAAATAAAATTACAGCCTGCCTTCAACACTGAAAACAGTGTCAAATCAATGTCACTTAGGCATAAATCATTACATCAAAATGGGAGTGGATGGGTTAATTTCTCACTTGATGTACCACTTTGAAAATAGCTCCCTTTGAAAAGGTGTCTCCATGGGGATTCGTAAGTTTTCTGGGCTCCCGCTCCAGGCAATGACCTACATTTGAATGATCTCTATTTATCCCTGCCTCTCCCATCCTGCCATTAGAATCCAATCTGAGTTGCTCCAACCCTCCCTCTCCCCCCTACAAAAGGAGATTTTCATTCATTCAATAAGTAACACTGTCCACCCTGTTCCAGGAGCTGTGAATGAGAAAGCCTCTGTCCCCAGGAAGCTCCCAGTTTAGCAGGGGCAAGGGACGGTGGAGGGACACCCGCATGGATCATTAGTCCATGAGAATAGAGTAGGATGGAGTAGGATATGAGCTGTCACAGAGGCAAAGGGACACTGCGGGAGAGGACGCTTACCTACCCCAGAGAGCAGGGTGGGGCAGTGCTCCCTGGGGGCTGGCAGTGCTTTGAGGAGACACCGTGAGTCTACATAAATAAATAAATTTCCCAGGAGCTCTGGCTCCTTCAAAGCAAAAAGGGGAAGGTATTTTCCTAAAATGTAGGACACCTACAACTTGAAAAATGGTACACACTTAGTAATAAAAGAAAAGCTGAGCCTGGTCTCTGGACTCCGGCCCTCCGTGCTCTGTGAGATCCTATAGTCTCCATGAAGCAGGTGTAACTTGCAGATCTAAAGGAACAGCGCTTCCTTGATGGGCAGGGAGGGAGGCCCTCAGCCAAAGGAGGCACAGGTGGTGGGTGCTTACAGGACCCAAAGCCCCAGGGCCACTGAGTACCTGCAAAGGAACCCGAGGAGGCAGACACCAATCACTCAGCTTCCATGCAGCAGAGGAAATGAAACCTGCCATCTCGATAGATAAAGATCTTTCAACCAGAGAAGAGACATGTAAATAAGCATGTTTCTTAGTTCACACGTGGCATTTCTGTGCAAAGGAATGTCAGCACTGATCTGAGAGACTGGGGTTGGATCTTCAGGGGTGGCAAGAAGCTTTGTCCCAGAAGAGAAAACTAGTGGAACAAAACCAAGCAGGAGTTGCAAGAACAATGACCACCCGCCTTCCTGAGGCAGCCCCAAGGGGCACCTGCACGAGAGACTCTTCCCAGCCAGTGTTAGCCACAGAGCTGGCCCCTTGCGATGACTAGGAGACACTAGGTGTGGAGATCCGCTGACCCTGTGCTAAGCACTGAGTTTACTTGTGTTAATTCCTTTATTCTACCAGGAAGGCCTTCTTGTTTGCAGTTTACAATGAGGCAATCGGAGCACAGAGGTTAGATGATATGTCAAGGTTAAGTCTCCTAACAAGTGTAAGCCCAGGAATTAGAATCCAAACAGCAACCCACGGGGCTTCCAACACCAAGCTCGTCAAGCAGATCACCCCAATGCCACCACAGGGACAGGGAGGTGGGGGATCCCAAGTGCTCCTTGGGGGAGGTTGGGAAAATTCTGCCTTCTGTCAGAATCAGCCTGGTCCTGAATACTCACACAGACTATCTGACTTCACTATAGAACTGTGAATCTGAATGTAAGGGAGGCTGGGTGTAACTTCCACACCATGCTACTCAACACTTGTAGATTGTGAGATTCTCCCCTTTAAAGTGTGGACAAAAAAGAGAGAGAGAGAGAGAGAGAGGGAGGAGCATAGTTCTGCCCTGCAGAAATGTCATGAAGCAGAAAGGAGAAGGAGCAGCAGAGGGCCTGAGAGACAGTGGTCGGTCCAGGTCCAATAACCATAGCTGTCTTCCCTTACAGCCATCTGGTCGACCTTCTTGCCCTTCTGAGCACCAGGTTCCATCTCGGACTTGCTTCACCTGCAGGTCCCCTCTTAGTGTTGACTCAGTAATTCTAATTCAACAAAAGAGAAAGGAGGAGGCCTAAATCTGAACCCCAACATATGAGATCATTGCTTTTCACAGGAAAGGCTGCCAAAGACAGCAACTTCATGCTTCAGGAACTCACGGAGTCCTGAGGACTGAGTGTCCACAACAGTATTATTATTATTATTATTATTATTATTATTATTATTATCATTATTATCATTATTTTAATGACTGCAGGCACTGCTGTCATTTAATGAGTGCTTGCTCTGCCCACAAATCACAGAATCATCCCGGGGGGAAGCTCACAACCACTTTCCAGGGATGTTATTATTATTTCTGCCTGGAGGAAACTCCAGCTCAGAAACATTAAAGTGACTCATCCAAGATCAGATAGCTAACCAGTAGGAGAGCCAGAATCGGAATCTAGAACCCAGATCAAAGTGAAACGGAAGAGGAAGAACCTGAGGGTTGCCAAGGCAACTCAGTGGCAGAAGGCGCACTGGCCCTGGGTCGGAACACTCGACCCCTGGTGTCATCTGAGTGCTGTGTTTGCAAAGTTACCAGTGTGAAACGGAACTGAAGGTGCTGACAGTTCCACCAAGAACATTTTCCTGGATGGCCAGGGCTGCCGGGTTAGACACGGTCTGCAATCTACAGCCTGCGTGAGGAATCAGCTCATAGGCAGGTTCTGATCTGCACCAGGTGGGCCTCAGCCAATTCCACTAGGTCCTGATCTGCACCAGGTGGGCCTCAGCCAATTCCACTAGTGACGTCATCGCCTGCCTGATCTCTGGATTTCAGCAGCGAACTAGAAGCACATCAAGGAGGTGTCTGAGGACCTGAAGCCGCCTTTCCAGGTGGCTTCTCTGCTTTAATCAAAGCACCAAGGTATCAAGGGTTACAATAGAGACACAGACACCACAGTTTACAGTTTTCACAACTTTCAGTTTAACCCACTGCTTCCCGACTTGCGATCTTGTCAGGAGAGGGAGCGTTACCTTTACTGATTGTGGCACAATTGGACGAAGAGCAGAGCTCAGAGCAACACAGCCCTGTGAGATCCCCCAGCACCTGGCTCCTGCCTTCCCACTGTTTGCCACAGGAAGCTCTGGCCACCTGTGGCATGTCAGCCACTGCCCAGGCCACATAACAGACTTTGCAGAAAAACACAATATAGCCAGAAAGCAGACAGGGAGAATGTGTTGTGACAAAACAAGCAAACAAACAAACAAAAAAACCCAGAAGTTTCATATTCTGCAATCAAGAGGTTATAAAATAAAACAATGAGGAAAGGCTACTAGGCATTATTTCCTTTGCACAAAAAGTTGATAGCCAAGTGAGAAAAACAGGCTCCTTCGAGCTACTTATGAGGATATTTAGAATGTCCTTGATCAGGGAAGTTACCTTCTCAGAGCTGCCCAGACAGAAACACTTGTCCTATTTTCCAGAATGGTGAACCCATTGGGACCACAGCGTGATGGTAGAACGGAATGACAGGATTCCAGGCCAGCTGCCTGCAGTGGCTGTGTGGCTTTCAGCAAATTCTCTGAAGCCCTGTGCAGTTCAGTAACTACCCAGACAGATGGGGGAGTGAGTGGTCTCCTGGATGGTGCCACAGGGCTGGGAGAAGCGTCCAGGCTCCCTACAGAGCGGCAGAGCTGCGTGGCTGAAGGTGTTCTCACGCATGCCAGCAACCGGGGGTGGACAGGTCTGTTACCGTCTCTTACATTTTCTAATGTAAGGTAGAACATGCTCTTTAAAATGAAAAAGCATTTTACTTTGACATGTCTTCTCCAACGCATCACTCTGGTTTTACATTCACATCTGGAGAAGGTCCTGCTTTTTCACAGGTCAAAAGGGAATCCCCCCCCCCCACCCCGGGGCCTTAAGTTTGAAAGCCTCTTGCATTTCAGTCTTTGTCCCCAGGCCCAGGACATCAAAGATTTCGGCTTTGCCCTGCTCATCCTTGATCCTCTTATACATCTTCTCAAAGTAGGAGGAGCAAGGCCTGGGAGGAAAAGCCGTTTAGTGGTAATGTTGAGGTCCGCCCTAGCCCTGCTTTGCATTCAGCTGGGTGTCCACACAGAGGCAAGCACACTCACCTCCTGGCAGGGAGATACAAGGGTTAAAGTATGGTTCCCCTAGGACCTCTGGAGTCCACTCTGGCTCCAGCGTTCTATGACATGGGGACATCCATCCTTCTGGGACTCATTTCACAAACACATGTGTGTTCTGGGTTGCTGTGCTTCCACCCTGATGCACGCGATGCCCAGAAACCCCTCTCTAAGGGGATACATTGAAGGTGATGCTAAAATATGCAGATGCTTAACTAAGAGAGAGGGCCAGGGCACTCAGAGTGCTCAGGCCCTCCTACAGGCAAATGGATCGCCTGAGAGCGGAGGTGAAATACTGCAGAAGCTCACCTTCCTTCTGCTCTCTCTTGGCTGTAACTCTGAGACTTCTTCATTCTGCATTTCAGAGCTTTCCACTATAAAATGGACTTGTTAACATTCACCTCTCCAAATTTCAGAGAATGAAGTAAGCTAAACTCTACTGATATAATAAGAGGTCAATGAATATTACCTCTTATTTTTATAGGTAAGGTTATTAAATCTCCAAGAAAGATGAGACACAGAAGGGTAGAAAGAAGACGCGAGTGTGTGTGTGTGTGTGTGTGTGTGTGTGTGTGTGTGTGTGACAGAGAGAGAGAGTATTCTCCTGGGGCCCAATATATATTCATTTTCCCAATGAGAATATTCAAAGAAGCACATACCTGAGCATTATAACTTGAAAAAAAGCTTAGAGTCAATCCAATGGAGCCATGTCAACAGAATGGAGAGGAACAGGTGTATGTGTGGGGGCAGTCCAAGGTCACAAAGGTTATTAAAAGCAAAACCAGGATAAGGACCTGGGTCTCCTGGTTCCATGGCAGATACACCTGAGCTACAGAACAGTAAAAGTGAGCTTCACTCCAACATCGAATCTTAGGAGAGTCCTCCCTTCTTTGGTTTGTTAATAAAGGCAAATGCATCATAGTCAGCTGCCAATGATCCACTTTTGTGGGTAAAAATATGGAAAAATTGTCAGCTTCTGAAGGGTCAGAGGAAACCCAGAGGTACTCTGCACTTCATCTATGCTGCTAGATTACAACTGCCCTCGACGTTGCTCCATCTGGGTCAAGCAATAACGGGGCCTTTTTCTCAGTTAACCCCAAGTGCTCACCAGACATTACATTTCCAATTAGTTCAAAGCATGAAGATTGAAAAATAAACATGTAAATAATAACAATATTTTTTTTTAAAAAAAGCAAAGCATCCATAACCAGAGCTCACTCATTTGAATGTCCTTGGGTTTCTGTAAGCAATAGCTTGAAAATATCATAGGCCACGGGGCTAGAGGGTCAAGGAATAGGAGTCTGGAAGCTCTGATCACAAGGTCTATGCCCGGCACACAGAAGGCATCTGAGAAATGTTTGTGGAGAGTGGGTGACTGAAAGAATGAAGTGTACTGGTCCCTGTCACCAGATGTCCCAAGCTAAGATCCATGATAACTGTGCAGGGGGCTCCTCGACTCGCTGGTCTCTTTTGCAACAGGGAGGAGAATGCCCCCAGACAGTCATGAGAATCCATGACATCAAATACACCAGAGCATCTGTAAACATTCTTGCAATATGGTGAGCATTGGGCATAAAAATGTGCTGCATTCGTCCCTCTAAAAAAAAAAAAAAACACATTCTTAAAAAAAAAAAAAAAAGGGGGGGGCTCACCAAAGAGTTTTGTTTTTCTTTTTTTACAACCAAAGTCAGCTGGAAGAAAAAAGCAGGACCCCAGCAGGGTCTGCTTAGTAGAAGATAATGAGTTAACGGCAGAACCATGAATGGAATCCAGATGCCTGGCATCCTGTGCAGCGGTCTCCTGGGGTAACCAAGATCTTCGCAGAGCTGCGCGTACATCGCAGTCTCCTCACCTGGCTCTCGGTCCTGCCCACCCGGCCCCGAACACGTTCATCCTCAGAACCTAGATCCATAATCCTCTATTCCATAAAACCCTACTTTATCCTAAGGGCCTCCTGAGAGCGGACATCCCACCTCTCCAAGTCTCATGGGCCCAGCACTTACCTCTGTTGAGAGCCTGCAAGGCTTATTTTATACATCAGGTGGCTCTCTAACTCATTTTAATATTCACAGCACTGAGAAGGGTGATTCATATATACTATACACGTAGGAAATACCCATTGAGTGAGTGAATGAATTATAAACAACTGATTTTTAGGTAGAGTGTTTCGATGGTATAGAATTTTCCAAACCCTGCCCTCATGGACACTGGAAATGCCACATCAGATTACAGCTACCTTCAGAGATCATGCCAAAGCACACTCGTTCAGACCATCCCTGCACCGGTTCTTCGAACACTGCAGGAAGGACCCCTCTGAGTAACGGCTGCTTTCCAAGGGCACGTCAACATTTTCTGTGCCTTCCTCAGCCCCCTTCCCATCACCTGGACAACAAGCACAAAAAGTTTTCACCCTAACCTTCTGTGTGACCTCTAGCGCACGCCTGTAGACCTGGCTGAGCCTTACCTCTCTTCATCTTTAAAGATGAATTTCCGCAGTTTGAGGTCCCGCAGCACCAGGCCGCCGTCGTGGCAGTGGGCCACGGCCGAGGCGATCTGATAGAACAGTCTGGCTGCCTCCTCCTCCCTCAGCTTCTTGCAGGTGCGGACGAAGGAATGCATATCTCCATAGCTGCGCTCAAAGAACACATAGGCTTTGGTCTCACCCAGGAGGATTTCGGTAATTTGGTTGATGTTGCTGTGGGCAGACAGGCAAAAGCATGGGGCCAGGGACTCCTGGTAACAGCTGATCTCAAACACCTAGGACAGGATTAAGAAGACCTGAGTCAGAAGCACCCACAGACAGGACAAAATGAGAGAATGCTGACACCTCCCACAGGCACGTGAGTGTGAGCATAATGATGAACTTGGACCCCCGACCATACCAGAACTGCCTATCGAACAAACCACTTGACTTCTCTGGTCCTGCAAGTTGTCCCGTGTAAAATAAACAAATGACACTGGACTCTGGGCTGGAAGGACCGGAGGAGATAGTGAAGGCAGTGTGCAAATGATAAGTTGTATTACCTTTCCCTCTAGTCCAATCCCCTGTATTTATAAAAGAACTGAGGCAGAATCAGAGGATGACTCACCCCAATGGACACAAAATCTTACTTACCAAAGATAAAGAACAAAAAACTGCACATCAACAAGTACGCTGGTACTTATTAGCAATCAATACATTAGTCTCTAGGCTTTGCCTCAACAGTTTCCTAAATTTTAGTCTGTTCGTATTACAGGTGTAGAAACTGAGGTTGGGAAATCTGAGCTCAAACTCATGCCCCCGGTGGCAGAGCTGGGAACTGGCCGCAGGCCTTCGCCGGGGAAGCTGACTGGCAGCTTTCTTCCCTCCATTGATACTTCACTCAATGAGCCCGTTATGCAAGGATTTCTATGAATCAGAATCAGCCTGTGAAGTGCCTCCTCACTGTTGCTTAAGAAGAAAATGCACCAATACCCTTCGAAACAGACCTAACAGAAATGAAGACTACAGAGAATGTCTGAGGTTAGAAGGGAAAGCTTTCGTTCCTTTCATTTGAGGCCGGCACTAAAATCGGGAATACAGTGACTGGGTTTGGAGTGTGCCTTTCCTAGCTTCCCAGCAACGTAGATGAGAGGAGTCTACTGCGGTGAAGGAACACCTGGCTAAAGAGCATCATGGGAGAAACGTCCTAAAATCAGGCTCACCCTCTCCGAGCTTCTGAAATTGTTTTTTTGTTGTTGTTGTTTGTTTGTTTTTTCCTTTAGTGACTGTGCTGTCCACGAAGCATCATTTTGTTGCAGTGCGGTGGGGCAAGTGGCTGGAGCAAGAGCCTCCCACCTGGACACTAATCCTGGCTCAGCCACTGCTAATCTCAATGGGACGGACAAAGGGCATAGGTTCATGGTACCTCCCCCCGCCACTAAATGAAGACATTGCCTTAGACGCTGCCAACTTCTCCTGGGTCCTGATTCCACCCTGGGATCTTGCAAGAACTCTGCGGCTCTTCGCTGACAACACCCGTTCTCAAATGCGTGCACAATGGGAGATTCCCTCTAACGGGATACCAGGCCTTCTGGAACCTGTTCAGGGATACAGGCTGCTATTTAAGAATCCCTGAGTTCAGTCACTCTGAGCATTAAAAAAAAAAATCTGTGAGTCAAACAGGGACAATAAGAAGCTCGAGGGGGCTGGTGCTAACTGGGCTGAGGAAGCGAAGTTAACAGAAACGTTGTGAATGAACCATAATGAGGCGTCTCAGGAAAACGGCACAGCTGCTGCCACTACACCCTAGAATTTAAGAATGAATACTTCAACCTCTCCAGAGACCACAAATCACACCCTGATCCTGTCAAATGATGGCCTCGGAGCGGTGACCTCAGAGGCCGGTTCAATTAGGATGCTGAATGCTTGAGTCAACTTGAACACCCAGACTGCCGGCAACAGAGCTCAAAGGAGCCTCAGAAATTTCATACAGGAATCATGGCTTCGAGGGAGGGTAATGTCAACACCCTGCATTATATAATGAGCATGGCCTGTTCTGAAGCGCCAGGCTGCATCGCCAGGGCCTACAGTTATGATTATTTATGCTATACTTCCTGTTTCCAGTGCCTTTTAAATAACAAAGGGTGCCTGCCGCTCAGCACGTTTAGCCTAGTATTCTGCCCCAACGTGGGAAAACTGAATGGAAGCAGAATTAAAAAAAAAAAAAAGAAAGAAAGAAAAAAATCAAATACATTCATGGCAGCTTCAAAATGTGGCCAGACTCTTTGCAGAAGAGACCAAATTCCAAGATGGTGGACAGAAAATGAAAAATAGGAGAAATACTTATGTTTTCCCAAATGGGCAAGAGCCAAACTTTTATTAGTAGCTATAACAGGCATTTATGGGCTTGGATTGGTATTTAAACCATCACCTTCAAGTGCAAAATCAAGCCAGAAGCCTGGTTGCCAGCTTCGTTTAAATGTTTAATTTGGAGCCATAGTTATATAATGTGACAGTTCAGATAAAGCAGTAAGATAAGACCACCATTAATAATGTTTGCAAAAAAAATGCCTTTTCTGCCAAGACAGTAAATCTGCACAGTAGCTACCAGCATTTCTATGAAAACAATACAGCTAAAGACCCCCCTAAAACTCCTTCCTTCATTTGCTTAGCCAACATAAGCACCTGGAGACAACACATAGGCTTGATCATTGTGTTGAAATGTCCCTGGAATCCCCCCCAAGAGTGTCTCATGGAATTCTCTATGAAGTCCCTCTATACTAAGTGGCATCTTTGCATTTGACCTGTTTTTGCAGACTGTTTTCTTGGGTCAACACAGAGCTCAGAAACGTGCACTCTATATTCTAAGACATCAAAAGGAACCTGGTTCAATGTGCAGGTTTCATTAAGCCTCCCAGTAAGCTGAGAGCCCACAGTATATATATATCTCAGGGCAGTTCATAGAAACAGCCTTCTAAAATTCGCTTGCAGCTTCCCAGGATATGCTTGTAGAAGAAGTCCCCCACATCACCTCTGGTAAGAAAGCAGGAAAACAGAAGCTGCTGTGTCTCCAAGGGATGACCTCTGTCAAGCAGAACAATGATACTGCACTTAAATCCACTTGCAGCCACACTATAATTGGTGAGGGGCTGATTCAATCTTTGCAATAACTAAACCAGCAGATTAAGTACAGTTTTAGGCCAGAGAGCAAGTCTGCAAGTGACACCGTAAGGTCAGCCTACAGTGAAATATGTGTGGGAAGAGCTGAGGGGAGAAAGAGAGAGCAGAGGCCAGAGTCATCTCTGATTTTAAACAAAGAAATAACTGCAAGACACTCCTGCAGAATTTGGCTGCAGAGTCTCTGTACTTAAAAGCATCTCCAGCCTTCAAAAAAAAAATATTAAAATGCTACACTGAAGTTGAGCAAAAGGAGTAAAAACACACACTGCTGGGTGATTGTGCAGATTTCATAGCAGAGTGGCAGCTATGTGGAATTCATTCATTTCAAAGGATGCCTTTCCTATTGTGCAACCTTGCAGGACTTCTGAGAATTCAATCCAGCTCTGAGTCGCCTACTGAATTTTGGTTTAACTGGCACAGTTGCTCTGGGTTCTCCATAACTTGGAAAGGATGCAAAATACTAAAATGTGCAGACAAGCAAGGAGCAGTATTTTAAAAGTCTCTGATTTCCCCCCTAAGGTCTGAACAGAACAATCACAAAACTGGTGATCTTCACTGGCCCAGTTTTTTTTGCCATGAAATATTCCAGTCCAGTATTGAGAGAAGGTTAGCCCACAAAGAGGTCCAAGGTTCCTGGGCAAAGTGTGGTGCATTATTTGTAACACAGCTGTGCCCAGAGCCCATTTCTAAGGCAGCATGGATCCTCCATCCCTCCTCCCCCGCCAAAAAAACAACAGCGAGCAAATCCAAAATTAAGTGACAATGAATACTTGTTCTATGTCCAATTCTGGATAGTAGCATGCTCTACTGAGTCTTTTTTGTTTTTGTTTTTGTTTTTGTTTGCAACTATTTCCATCCTCTTCCCCTTGTCTGATGCCCTGGGAGTGCACACAAAGACAGAGACACACGTACACAAACCAGTCACTGTTCAGGGTCAAAGACAAAAAAAAAAAAAAGGAAACTGTAGTGTCTATCTCCCTATTAGCACTGCAAACCCCGGGGGCTCCAAATGCCAACCTCCAACCTTAGAGGCAAAGGTGCGTCTGGAGATGGGGAGGAGGAGCAGGGATGAGGGAAACGTGCAG
Organism: Graphiurus murinus; assembly: GCA_004027655.1. Lineage (NCBI taxonomy): Eukaryota > Metazoa > Chordata > Mammalia > Rodentia > Gliridae > Graphiurus > Graphiurus murinus. Next base: position 59,915 of record PVLC010002827.1, on the reverse strand, counting down.
ACAAGGAAGTCTTGAGATGAGAAGAAACGGAAACCCAAAGAGAAAGACCCAGAGGATTTACGGTTCACCCAAAGGTGCGCTGGAGCCTCGGATTTCCACCCCAACCCTCCTTTTCCAGGCTCCAGGCGTAAGGAAGGTCTTTGTAAACTCCTTCTCCACGCTGGGCCCTGGGGCTCAGCCAGAGGGGACACCTTTGTGTGTCTCTTTTAAAGGGCACCTTCGAAACAAAGGTTTAACACCTGCACGCGAAGAACAATGGCTGCGAAAGGAACCAAGTCATCAGTGCCTTAACAGGAGCAGGGGATTCCCTCCTCCGCATGGGCAGGGGAGGGGGCTCGACTCAGGGAGAAACCCCCTGGGCAGCTGCAGCCGGCCCCTTGCACCCAGCTCCTGCAGCCTCCCGGAGCACACGCGCCCTGGCCCCCAGCACAGTCCCGCCGCCCTCCCCTCCGCCGGGCTCTCCCCAAAACGCCCCCGCGGCAGCCCGCCCCATTGTCTGCAACGGTCTAAAAACTTCGCAACTAGTCCAACATAGGCAAATAAACAAATAAAACCCTCTAACAAGGCAAGGGACCACTATCCCGCGGATCTCCATCCCCCAGACTCCAGGGTTCGGCGACCTCCCGCCCCCCCTCCCGCCACTTACAAAGGGCCGGGGAACCTTTTGAAAAGACAAAAAAGCAACACCACCAACCCCGGGCTCCTTACCTTGCACACCAGCTCCTCTCCGCTGTGCAGATGCACGGCCCGAAAAACGTGGTCTCCTTCCAGAGGTTCCAACAATAAGTATTTCCCGATGCAAGAAACGCAATGCGACAAGTTCGGAGTCTCGGGCGGGCTCGGGGAGCCGAGGTTTGGGCTGAAACTCTGGCTGGGCTCGGCCGACCTTATAGACGACAACTCTTCGAAATCCTGGGTTTTGTTCCGCGATCGCCCATATCTCGCTATTGTGATGGGGGTAGACCTGTGTATGTTCATGAGTGTGGGGCTCGCACGCGACAACCAAACAAAAAAAAATAAAATAAAATAAAATAACCGCGCTGGAGAGATGAGACGCGGGCGAGCGCGGCTGCAGGCGCCTGGGTGTCACGGATTTTTAAAAAATAGAACAAGAGGGGAGGGGAGGAAGAGGAGTTCTCTGGAGAAAGAGTTGGAAGCAAGCCCCCGGATGGGCGCCGCCGGGCACCTCGTCTGCGCGGAGCCCAGCTCCCAGGGGTGCTCGGTCGGCAGGCAACTCGCTTCCTTTTGTTACCCCCAAAGCAAAGCAGACGGCGAGGTGCAGAACCGCAGCACTTTTAGTTTCTCTCTCGCTCTTTTTTTTTCCCCAACGTGGATCTGGATGAGAAACCGTACTAAGGTGGAGGAGAGCTGCAGCAGCGCCGGGTTTCCCGAAGCAATCCCCGGGCAGCCTCCCCGAAGCGCAGACCGAGCGGGCGGAGGAGCCGGGCTGTAGTTTGTGCAGTCTTTGGGGAGCGCACCGCGGCGGCTCAGTCTCCGCGCGTTAGACACCAAACAAAAAGAAAAAGGAAATAAGCCCGGGTCTGCCGGCTCGCGACGCACGGCAGCCAGAATCCGCGCTGCACCCCCTTTTTTGGTGGAAAGGGTGGGGGGCGTGGAAGGGAGGGGGTTGCCGGAGAGGGCAGTTACCTACGTTTTAACTGTAGATGGCGTCTGAGGCTTTTCCAAGATCCCAAGAGCTCTCCAAAAATTAAACACACACACACAAAAAAAGAAAAAAAAAAAAATAGCAAGGGAGCATTTAACTTGGGGCGATCGGCGCTGCCAAAAAAAGATAGCAAAAGCCAGGCACAGAGTTGCAGCCCCGGGCGGGCGCGCAGGGACCGCGACAAAGCCCAGGGCTCGGCCGGCTGCACCGAGGTCAGCAGAAGCGCGCGCGGTGGCCGCTCGCTCGCGCTCCGGATCTTCCTCCGAAGGGAGCGAGGAGTGCGGGCGGGGACCGGGGCGGATCAATGGTCTCCGATTTCCCCGGCACGAGCTTCCGGGGGTCCTGCGGGAGCTGGAAGGGGGGCGCTCCCCGGGCCCTGCCAACCCGCGGCGCTGGAGAAGTGGATCTCGCCTCGGAATAATTTGCAAAAACCACTCCGTCTTCCCTTTGCCCTCCACCCCAATGGCCCGACGGGGTTTTTTTGGAGGAAAATTGACGGCGTTTTCTTCTTCTTTCTCTTCTTCTTGTATTATTATTATTATTGTTGTTATTTTTAATTTTCTTGCCACTCAGCGGTAAGAGAGGACTGTGTATTTAAAAATTAAAGGGGCTGGCCGACGGTGCCCGAGGCCAATCCCGGCGCGCTGCTCGCCCGCATCTCCCGGCGAGGCGGTATTAATAGTTACTTACGTGGCCGGGGATCTCGGAGCGAGCCCGGGCTGGGTGTGCGCGCGCGCGCCGCGCTCCCGCTCCGTCTCCCCATTCAATGTCACCGACACATTTCCACGCAGCCTCCGCCCCCCCTGCACCTCCTCCTCCTCCTCCCGCCGCACCCGCCACTGGCTGGGCCCCGGAGTCCGCCCCGCCCCGCCCCGCCCGGGCCCCTCCATTGAGCCGGGCGCCCATCAATCAGCCTCGCCGCTGCCAGTCCTGGGGCGGCTCCCCGCGCCAGCCGGCGGCTCAGCGCTGGCCAAAGCCATTGCTGCTCCCGGCCGGGGCCGCCGGCGCTGGCCTGGCGCTGGCCTGGCGCTACCCCGCGCGGCCCCGGCGAGGTAAACAAAGTGCGGTATCCTTCCGCCGGCCGGGGCGCCCGGGAATGCCTGGCCAGGGTGCAGGGCGGGAGCTGCGGAGCCGCGGTCATCCCGGAATTGCCACACAGAGCCACCAAGGTAGCTGCAGGGCTACCTTTCCGGACCTAGCTCATGCTCCGTGCTCCCGCCCACCCCGGATAGCCGGGCATCCCAGGAGCTTAAGGCTCCCTCTGCTCCGGTGTTGCATTGAAGGAGAGCAGCTCCCCTCTTTCTGAAGAATCCACTTGCACCAGTATCGCTGCCTGGAGTTTCAAACACTAGTTTCATTATCTCTCTCCAGTTCTCCTTTAGACAAACATCTCTGGCTGGCTTTTTAGCCGGTGTCAGAGCCTCCTTCGCCACCCACCCATCCATCCTCCCTCCACTCCCCAATTTAGGCAGGAGTGTTTGGCCGCACCTTTGGACTCAGAACCATTTGCATCGGAATTTCTTCCCCTCCCCGGGGGCAGTGTTCAGAGAGCCTAGGAAGTCGGGACAGACACACCTTTGCAGCCACACCTCCAGTGAGGGATGTTGGCTCGCTGCCAGGGTGCTGGGCTTCACAAGTTCTCCTACCCCCAAGCTGTTGGACCACGCAAAACAGTGCTGGGAGCAAGTCAAGACTGCGGCGTCATCTCCGCATGATTCTCCACTTCCTCGGGAGGTCCTGGAGCAGGAAACGCAGAAGGAAAGGGGCCTGAAGTCAAAGGGCTCACACTTTGGACACCTCAGCCTTACCTATTGTATCTTGAAATGTGGGAAGCAATGTAGTCTCAGACAACATAAAAAAAAAAAAAAAATAGGCCCAGGGTTGTCGAGGAGATTTGGGGAGTCCTCTCAACTTTTACATGCTTGTAATGCATCTTCTAGTGGGGAAGTGGTCTTATAATTCGTTGGCCACAGTAGTAGACTATTGGGGTCACTGTCGAGCCCAGGAATTCCCAGAGGTTGGCCAAAGGTGGAGAGGGGCCGCTGCCAGTACCCTAGAACACAGTTTGAAAACAAGGTAAAGTGACCCGGTGACTCCTGGCACGTCTTATATTTTATTCCCCAACTCCCATTCTGTGGGAATAGATTGATTTCCTTAGGCTATCGCCAAGACCACAGACAAAACAGGGTCCTTTACTCTGGCCTCACCCCAGGAAGATGCTTGACCAGACTCAGGAACAGCCCCCAAGAAAAACCTCTGGGGATAAGTCAGACAGAAAGGAGTATGGTCTCTTCTATTTGGTGGCCATCCATCAACAGAGCTTTGTCATGGGCTTGGGAGACCTGTGTTCCTGCACTAACCTCTGATTTCAAATAGAAATTGAGTCAGGGCTTGCTTATTTATTTATTTATTTATTTATTTATTTATTCTTTCTTGGTCCTTGTTTTTTCTCTGTAAAATGAGAAGCGTAACACAGTCCTGCTCACCTCACACCATTGCTTTAGAACTTTATTTGCAGTTCCAGGAAATCTATGAAGGCTTACTATAAGCTGGGCCCCGGAGCTGGGTGTTAAGAATGCAAACATGAGTAAGATTTGGTCTCTGCCACCCAAGAGCTCAGAGAGAAAGACTAGGAAACAAATAATTCCGTTGTGTAAGCGTGTGGCAATTACAATATCGGGGCCTCTAGTGAGCCCAGGAAAATGGACTTCTTTTCCTGGACTTGAAGGAGTTTTCCCAGAATTATTATTATTTTTTTTAAACTTTGAATCCAGAGCAAATATTTATTGAAACCTACTATGTGGCAGACCCTGGATATGGAGTTGCAGCAATTAAAAAAAAAAAATGGATTTCCTTCCTTTGTGGACCTTGAAATACTCCTATGAGTCATAAAATAATATGAATATGAGATTTTGTTGGCATGTCAGGCAGAGAGAAAGAATGTGCAAACGCAAAGGAGTGGGATGTTCTGAAACTTCCAGTAGCTCACCACGCACCAGTCTTGGTGGCTTGGCAGCAGTGGTTAGGCAGGTGGGCCTGCAAATTGGGTGGGGATTAGATTTATAAGGGGCTGAAGACCTTGGTCTTCATGGTAGAGAAGAGGTAGAATCAACACTGACTTTAAATTGGTAAGTGGATTATAAAACTGTTGTACAAACACACAATGGAATTCTCCTCCGCCATAAAGAAGAGCGCAATCATGTCATTTGCAGGAAAATGGGCGGAACTAGAGATTACAGCACTTGAGATTAGCCAGTCTCAGAAAGTGAAGGGTTGAATGTTTTCTCTCATATATGGAAGCCAGAGAGAAACTGGGAAGCAAAAGGGATTTTAGATAAAGGATAGTCTAGTGGAGTGATAGAGGGGATTTAGGAGGAGGAGGTGGGGGAAAGAGGACCCCATGACGGAAAATGTTCAAACAGTGTTCTGTATGTGTAGGGAATTATCAACACCAATCTCAATAACGTGTATGGGAAAGGAGAAGGAGCAGGATGGAATCCAGAGGGGAACACATCAATTGCTGAGTCTCATTATGATGTATAATTATAACGCACCAAGAAAAGTATGTTAATAAATAAGGTGGCCAGTGACATGGTTGTATTGGGGTTTTAGGAAGATCACACAGGGTCATATGGAGTTTATACCACTGTACTTCCCAGGGAAGAGAGAACACTTCAGCTTGAACAGAACAAGTGAAGTTCAACTTATAGTGACGTCTGAATGATGCTAGCCACAATTGATAGTGAGTTTATTACTTCTGATGAAATTACACAGTAACTTTTTTCCTGCCCCTTCTCAAAAGCCAAATTCAAGCCGGGCATGGTGGCGCACGCTTGTAATCCCAGCATTCGGGAGGCTGAGACCGGAGGATCTGGGTTTGCGGTCAGCCTCAGCTACCTAGTGAGGCACTCTGCAACTTAGTGAGACTCGGTTTCAAAATAAAGAATAAAAAGTAGGGCTGGGGGTATAGCTCGGAGGTAGAATGCCCCTGAGTTCAATCTCCAGTACCGCAAAAAAGCAAAAAAAAAAAAAAAAAAAAAGCCAAATTCATTGACTAAGTGCTATTTTTGTTGATCAAATTCATGGTTACTATAACGCAGAGTAAATTAGTTAATGTATATTGTGTGCCATAAACATTTGCTTTGCCTTTCGACACAGTAATTCTCAAGCTAAAAAAAAATATTGGTGGGGATCATCATTTATTCACTTTTTAACCATATGATCTTGAATAATTTATACTATCTTAAATTTATAAAATGGAATTATAATCCACATTTTTCCAACACACGAAAATTATAGACACCGTGTAAAAAGCAACAAGCACAATGCTGTTCACATAATATAAACTAAATAAAGTCACTATTATTGTTGTTGTTGGAATCCGTCCACAGAAAGCAATCTAACACTAATACTACTACTAATGAGAATAGTAGATAAAATGTTTATAATATCAATAAGACTTGTGGGAGTTGTGAGCTATTAATCATACCATTACAGTAATGGTTAAATATAGCATATAGCTATGATAAACTATTATGGGGCAATTGAAATAAGGATCCTATAATTACAAAGAAATACATTTTAATCAGTCTACTCTGTAGTAAGATAGTCAAATCCAAGTTGCCTCCGGTCAGTAATCTACTATGCATGCTTTCTAGAATATTCTGTGTCCTGAAGTGTATTTAACTACACCTTCATTCACTTCCTAGCTCATTAGTTCATTCATTTAACTAACACACAGTAGATACCTGCTACATGTGAGCCTTAAGCTAAGTACTATGTTTGTTCAGCAAATAAATTTTTTTTAAGAAGGACTCAAAAGACTTATATCACTTTGAAGCTAATGTCTACTACAGATGGTGACATTCATCTGTCTTAACTCTTCCAGGGAGTCATGCCTAGGCTCAAAAATCTGTGACAAACTTCCAGGATGAATTGTTGAGAGTACCAACTCATGATGCTGTGTAGATTATGAACTGTGCAGCTCCACAATATTCCATTCCCCTTGAGAGATCTGTGAATGGCACACCCGCAGTTGAACACAACGCAGTCGTCTTAGTCCATCTGGGTTGCTATTACAAAGTATCTTCAATTATGTGGCTCACAAATGACACAAATTCATTTCTCATCACTCTACAGGCTGAGAATTCTAAGATCAAGGCACCGGGAGGTTTAGTGTCTTGTGGAGGTCAGAGTTTTGGTTTACAGAAGATGCCTTTACCCTGTATCCTCACCTACTGAAGGAGGCAAGGCAGCTCTCCATAGATTCTTGAATGAGGGTGCAGGTCGCATTCTCGAAGGATCTGCCATTGTGACCTATCATCTCCCAAAGAATCCACCCACTGAGACTGTCACACTGGTACTGGTGTCTCAACCTGAATTTCAGGGGACACAACATGCCAACCATGGCATCCATCTTCCTGCCATACACAGAGGCTTCAGCTGAAACTCATTGGCCTGGAATTCAAGGGCTTCCCAACTCCATCCCTCTTTTCTTGGTTACATACCCACTGGCTTCTCACCACTTCAGAGGCCTCCTTCCGGGGCTGTGACTTGGGACATACCTTCCTCCTTGTTTGCTGCCTCTGTGTTTCCCTGGAATCCTTTCCAGAAGGTTCCCTTCTTCGTCCCATATTCCTTCAGTTCAAGGGAACTTTCTCCATTTCTCTTCTCCGGCTATGTGGATGCCTGAAGTTGTAAATGCATGTCCAAGATCAAGGAGGCATGGAATGCCCTTGATCGTTAAGGTGGAAGTTTGTGGTATCGATGTCTGAGTCATAATCTAGATACACCTGCTGATGAGTTATTCAGACTTCTTAGTGTCACAGAAAGTAAAGGTAGCTAAGAAGATACTGCTCCTGCTTCTTCAGGAAAGATTTAGCTCATCAGTGGGAGAGAAAACAAATGAGTATACCATTCTCATATCCTGCTCTATACCATTTTTTAAGAGGCCCCTATCTTAAGCCAAGTTTTTCACTGTCTCTTAGATTCTACCATTGGGATTACATTATTTCATTAGATTTCATACCTCCATTAACTTCCTTAAAATTCTGCTAGCTCTGGAAATCATTTCTGTCACTCATTTGGGTAAAGAAGATGGAAGAGATTCAGGAAAGAGGGTGTCCCTCTTCCTAACTGTAACCCCTGGGAATACATTTGGCCAGATTCACAGTGGGGTAGACACAGAATCTAGATGTTGAGGTTCTTTTCAGGTGGAGACAAGGCCTGTGGCTTGCTTGCCCGAAGTGTTGGCCCAAAATGACTGTACTAGCTCCATATCAAATTGTTTCATTACATTGAAAGCTTTTCTATCACTAACTTCAGTAATAGCTATATTTTAATTATGCCTTTGAGTGCTAAAACAGACATGTCTTTCAGACATGTCTTTCTGTATGGTTCTTATACAACACTTCAAAATATTACCCCCACTTTACAGAAGCAAAAACCAGGACTCAGAAATAGTTATGTATTGCATGGTAGCTCATTATTCAGTACCCCTGGAGGTCGTGTGTGTGTGTGTGTGTGTGTGTGTGTGTGTGTGTGTGTGTCTGTGTGTGTGAATGTGTTTATGTGTGCGCATGTGCCTGCTAGGGAAGAGAGGTAGGAAGAATGAATTTATTCTGAAACTATGATTTTTTGCTATAGCACATGGCTTGTCATTAGGAGTTCTAGAATTGACTAAGTCTTTGGTTTGAATGCTCACTTAAAATCCTCCCATAACGGTGGTTTCCTTTCTCATTTTCCTTTTCTTTTTTTCTTTCTTTTTTTTCCCTCCAACAGTTCATGTTTGGTAAACAACTTCTTATTTACAAGGTGATTTCTAGTAGTCCTATTAAGACGTGACTTTGGTTTGTTTGACAATGCTTTTCTTTTACCATGGCTACTCAGGGGTTGTATTTTTCTCTTTGGGTAAATGTACAAATACAGAAGAAATGACCATGTTGGAACTATTGTGTTTCCAGTCCTTGGTTCTGTAGCTCTTCTGCTTCTATGGGAAATATAACTATTGAAGGTTCACAACTGAAATAAGATACAAAAGAATTTCTTGTGTGTTCTTCTTCATTTGGAGGAGGGCAGAGAATCCAAGATGCAGGAATTTTCTGTGCATTACAAACTGTCTACTGCTCTGCTAAGGATTGCTGAACAGCCAGTAGAGAAAGTAGGAACACAGAACCAGCGAATGCCAGAATTCTTTAAATTTATATGTAATCTACAGAGCAGGGTTACTGTAAAAGTATTCTATTGGAAGGGTGTTCTGATAAACTGGTGTTTGCTTCCACCCCTGCCTACAGAATTTAGAGCTAGATCTTCCTGAGTCCAAATCACTCCTCTATTTTCCAAGTTTCTGAGTTCTAATGTGCCTGATCTCCTTGACCCATATTGCTTCTTTTAATTTTTTATTTATTTTTTAATATTTTTTGTGGTACTGGGGATTGAACTCAGGGGCATTCTACCTTGGAGCTATACCCCCAGCCCTATTTTTTATTCTTTATTTTGAAACCAGGTCTCACTAAGTTGCGGAGTGCCTCACTAGGTAGCTGAGGCTGGCCTCGAACCCGGATCCTCCAGTCTCAGCCTCCCAAATGCTGGGATTACAAGCGTGCGCCACCACGCCCAGCTCCATATTGCTTCGTAAGTGTGATGATAAAATACCTTGCTTACTAAGGGAATAGGCTAAATCAAAAACCACTTGTGATTATCTTTAATATGGGTAAAACAGGCATGTCACAAGTAGACCTGTGTCTGAATGATGATGAATTGATTGTCGATCCCATTTGAGCATCAATTCATCCAACGTGGCTTACTTGGCTTTGGGAAGCATGGAGATCTTAGATTAAGGTTTAAAATTATTTATGTGTACCAGGCTTGCCAGTTTACAAAGCGTTCATATATTTTATCTTCTTTAATACTCATAACAAGCCCTCAAAGGTGACTGCATCATTAGCCTTAGTAAGAGAAACCGAGTTTCAAGGAAATTGATAATCCATGAGCAAAGAGTCGGTACTTTTACTGGCACATCCTGTGACCCTCTCCTCCCTGTTGCTCCCCTCCCCTCCTCCTTGGCCTGCCTCTCTCTCTCTCTCTCTCTCTCTCTCTCTCTCTCTCTCTCTCTCTCTCTCTCTCTCTCCTCTCTCTCTCTCTCTCTCTCTCTCTCTCTCTTCCCCTTTCCCTCTCTTTCTATTCCCTTCTGTGTCCAAATACCATTCTAAATCTAAGACAGGTTAAGGGTCCTGTGTTGGGGTCCTTTGCGCAGGATGTCATTTGAATACAGCATTAACAGTTGAAAGACAGGAAAGCATGCCTGAACAAAAAGGTGACATCAATAGAACAGTAGTTCCCAGCTTGTGTGCCCTGTATCCTCAGGTGGATTTGGAATGCAGCAAAGACAAGATGGGCCCTGGGTTCTGCATGAAGCAATCTACTCAGGAGACTAGGAAAGGAATCAGTAGTTATGTCTGACTTTTATCTTCACAATTTGCTTTCAAATATGCAAATATGCACACATGCTTCTGTGGTTAATAAAGTGCAAAGAAGTAAACAAATAAGCGATTTCATAATATTGGTTTTTTTTTCCACTTAGGCAATAAAAACATGTGTAAGTATAATTGTTAGAGTTGGGATAACATGAAATGTTCTATTGTTCAATAAAAGAGCTTGCTAACAAATATGACTTCTAAGGGAACTTGACTCCAGGAAATAAACAGCTTTCTAAATGGCACAGTTACTCAGTGACCCCAGGGCTGAATCCCCAAGAGACCTTGGGGAAAAGGCATCCAGAAATGAGCTCAATGCAAAAGTCAACCAACCACCATTCAATAGGCCAAGAATTGTTACTGACTACATTCTCAGAAGGTTAGTAGATCTGTTACCTTAGGTAAACTACCTTCGGGAAAGGATGTAGTATCTTTAAATTGTAGTTTCTCCTTCTTCAATATGATGCAATGATAGTACAGAGCTCAGAGAGTTGTACTGCTAGTGAAGCACTCAGCTTAGAGCCTCGATGGTAGAGTGTTTAGCTCTTACCACCAGTACAACCAATTCTAGTACGACTAGTATGGATTTCTCCTCCTCCTCCCCTTCCTTTCTCTTCCTACTACTTCTCCCTCTGTATCCTTTGCTCCTTTCTCCTTCTTACTGCCCCCGTGCTGGCAAGAAAGTTAGATATGCCAAGATGCCATATATTCCTTCTGGCTGCTCTGAGCCTCCTGGGAAGACACAGGAACCTCAGCATTCAAGTGTGTGAGACAGGAAAGGCAGCTGGGATTTCCAGACAGAACACAGGGATCCATCCAGAGCTGGTGTTGCACAGCCAGATTAGATGCACGTGCTGTTGACATATTTCATTGCAAAAGGTCACTGAAATTCCTCAGGGAAACACAGGTTAAACCGGCAAACAATTACGTTGCAGCACACCCTTGTCTAGCTTATTCCCCTTGGTGCCAGGGCCCCTTACAAGGTCTTTTCAGAAAACAAAACAAAGCAAAATTTTATGCTGGTCTCTGGCGCCTATAAGAAGCTCCAAATCCCCAAATGACTAGAGAAGCATTCTGCGCTGCAGACCAAAATGTTCTTTACATAGCCTGCCAGTAGGTAGGGGCAGAGATATGTTGGAGTTGGGGATTTTAAAAAAGAATCCTGGGCAGCCTTTCACTCAGGCTAAAGGAGGATTTCTTGATTAGTTAGGTAGTTAGGACATGAACATGGGTATGGGCAGGGAAGCATGTGTCTTGGGTCCAAGAAGAAATTAAAAGGATTACCTCCAATATTGGTAATCAATGCCAATAAAATTTTGAAACAATATATTTTAAAAAAATGTAATGCAAAAAAAATGAAAAATGTGCCCAGTTTTTAAGTAAATAGCAAATAAGTGACTCTTTCCTTAAAATGACTCCTGATGCTGAGAGTCCTCATAGTTGACTTGGCCCTACTACCCATCCTGTTTATTTCTCTGGGGAGGAAAGACAATAAGGAATGTTAAGAAATAATCCTTTTCTCTGCATTAGTTCATGGCAAGCACATTGTAAGCACTACCTCACATCTAACAGTAAGATGAAAAGAGGAGGAACCCCGCTTTATAGAAAAGAAAAACTGGGGTTCAATACGGGGGAGTTGCCAAGGTTGGTTATGATAGTGTGGAGATAGAATTCTAACTCAGACGTGTCTTGCCATCGCCCGTGACCTTTCCATAGTATTTCAGATCTACTCAGTGCCTGGCGCTGTCCGGCTGGGTTCTTGTCAAGTGACAGTAAATTAGTCAGAAGTGCTATAACTGCACACACAGACCGGGTGGCCTAACTAACAGGCATTTATTTTCTCACAGTTCTGGAAGCTTAAAATCTAAGATTAAGGTGTCAGCAGGGTTTGGTTCCTCCAGAGGCCTTTCTCCTTGGCTTGCCGAAGGTCACCTTCCAAGGTCCCTACTCTGTGCTCACACATCCCTGCTGTGTGTTCCTCTTCTTGTGAGGACCAGTGCTACTGGATTAGGGCCTACATTTAGGACCTCCGTTAACCTGATTACTCCCTAAAGGCCCTGTATCCCCATCTCCAAAACAAGTTATATTGAGTGTTCAAGGTTCAACTTATGGATTCATGGGAAGACACATTTTAGTCCATAATGGATTGTTATCATGCTCTGAGACTCTGTTACTACAGATATGGCTGAAAATGCCTGTATCTCCGCCCTCAGAATTTATAATAGAGTTGAGGCACTGAAGATTCACATAGAGGAATCATACCATAAAGTCAACTATAGAAACTACAGTTATGAAATACAAACTACATAAAGGCAGCAGATCTGCTGTTTTGCTTTTTTAGGATAGTCCTTTTTTGGTGTATGCACACAAACACATGCACACAAACACACACATATAGTGAATATATGTGTATGTATAGGTATGTGTCTGTATATGTGTGCAGAGGGAGGGACGGAGGG
>PVLC010002827.1:33285-47216 GCA_004027655.1 Graphiurus murinus | reverse complement strand
CTTTCTGGCATAAGAATCGGCAGTCAGGTTTGGCAGAGACTGAGACGAAGGCTGTAGGGAGGGGAGGGAAAGCTGTACCCAGATCACAGGACCATGTAAAGGCTTATCTAGAACTCTAGGACTCCATTCCTCTGGCCAGATGCTTCCCTGAATGAAAGGTTTTATGGGCCAGAAATCACATGGTACAGTCGGAAGTTCATAAGATTGGCGGCTGAGGTTGTTAGAATTTTAGTCTTCTTTTATATACTTAAATACTTAAGTATTTATTGCTGCATATCAAATTACCTCCCCAAACATAGTTACTTACCAAACACAGATTTATTATCTTTGTGGATCAAGCATGGCTGAGCTCAACTGAGGTCTCTACTTCATGGTCATTCACAGTGGTACAATCAGGATGCAGGCCAGGCTGTGGTCTCTCTTTTGAAGGCTCAAAGGGAGAAAGATCCACTTCCAAGGCTGTTCATACAGTGGCTGGCAGAATTCAGGTCCTTAATGGTTGTTGAACTGAGGTCTCATTTCTTCCCTTGCTGTTGGTGGGAGGCTACCCAACTTTCCCAGCCATGTGGACTTCCACACAAGGCAGCTCCCTACGTGGCCACCTGCTTCATCTGAGCACGCATGTAAGAACCAGGGAATGAGTCTCTGGCCAGTGGAAGTCACAGATGTTAGTAGCCTAATCTCGGATGTGAAATTCCACATCGATTTTGCCATACTCTACTCAACAGAATCAAGCTACCAAGGCCACCCAAGCACAACAGGAAGGGGTTGCACAAGAGTACATGTTCCAGGAGGGAGGCCAAGACCATTGTGAACCTTTTCAAAAGTTGCTTACCCTGGCATTCTCTAGGGTGGCATATCCAGGATCTTGGAGTAGAGATTGTTATGTTTAACAGAAGAGGGAAGTAGCTAAAGACTGTCAAGGGTTGATACCCCTCTGATAACCTTCAAGGATCCTTACCTCTGGCATGGTGGCTTCAGAGTTAGGCAATGGGCAGACCCAGATTCTGTTTCCTGCAGAGAGATGCCATGATATCCGTGCATCTCCTTGTATTCAAAGAATGTCAGATTGTTCTCATCTGGAGATAAAGAGGATCTTGAGACCTAGGAACTATCTTTCCCTCTATACCCTAAGGGCCTAGGATGGTAATGGGCAAATGGTGGTTTTCATTATCACTGTTTTCTGGCTGAATCAATCCATGAGTGACGTTCTTCTAGACACTTGGTGTTATACGCACAGCCTGGACTTTGCATTGGGACAGAGGGTCCGGGTATTGATCCAGATCTGCAGGTGCCTCTGCTTTTCAATGCACACCAAGACCCCTCAGCCTGTTCCTGAGGGAGAGGGGCTGCATCTGCCAGGCAGTCCTCAACTGCTAGTTGTGTGTTTCTACATGATTACTTTTTAAGTTCTCATTTCACAACCAAAATGATTCCATTGTGTTCTGAAAGTCTCCTTAATTGAATGTTCTCTTTGTCAACCCAATAAACTGCTAGTTTTGCAATAAGATTCCCCTGGCACCTTTCCTGGGAGGTTCGGTGTGAGAAATCCGTTCGTATAACAACAAATATAGTAGCAAACTCTTGTCAGTTAGCTCAGTTCTGTTGATCGATCACCTTCTATGTGCCAATCACTGTTCCTGGCACGAAACAGTAGATCCTATATGGACTCAAGGTATCATGACAGAAGATCTCTAACGCGCCATTGCTTCCTCAACTGAGGTTTTCTTTGGTTCCCTATCACATTCTTTCTGGGGCCATGAATCAATATGATTTTCTTACATATGTGAAGACACCCAAAGTAGAGAGAAATGTACCACATAAAAGATAGCCACACATCTCTGAGGCTTTCTCCACTAGGAGTAAAGCTGCCCCCCTCCCCTTGAACCTGGACTGGCCCGAGATTGATGGGACCAAGAGAGGGTGGTAGATATGACACATATCTACCACCTTGGTAGATATGGAAGCTCACCTTGGAGAGCTGGAAGCTCCTGACTTAGTCTGTTAGAGCCCTGCTCTGGCACTCAATATGTTAAACCAACTATTCTTCTGGGGAAACCACAGAGAAGATCCCTAAGAGGGAGAGGAGCCCAGCACAGCCCAACCTTCTAACCAACCCTGATGAGATCTGGGCATGTGAAAGAAGCTGTCTCAATCCCTCCAGACAGCCCAGGCAGCTGACAGAAAACTCCCAGATGACCTCAGCTGTGCGGGCTGCCCCATGCAATCATGAGACAAAGAAGGGATGGTTGGGTTTATGCCAGTTCGAATTGGGTTAGTTTATCACTCAGCAGTAGATAACCGGAACAGGATAGTATAGTTGCATTACATGCTCTGTGAGCCAATTCTGCCAAGAAATCTTGCCCAGGGGAGTCAAAACAAATGCCTATAGTCACCTAGAGTAAGATGATAGTTCTTAAACAGAGGTTGAGTGAATCCCAAGTCCTACTTCTCCTGACACATCTTCTCTCCTGATGAGTATGGCATCATTTGATGATGTTTTTATAGTTAATTGCAATTACTGTTGTCGGAGGTGAACTTTTCTCTCCAGTGGCTTAGGGGATTCCTGTGGATAAGGGCCATATATTCTCTTCCTATGGGGTCCATTTGCATGTGAGAGAATCAAATCCATTCAGAACACAATAATTTATTTTGGTCCACATGCTTTAGAGTTCATCCAGGCCTTAGAAGAACCCTCAACAGTGTTTTAAGGCACCTTATGTGTATTTTTGCTCCGTCGCTGATTTTCTAGGTGCCTGTGGTCATGTTCATTGATCTCACTAGACCTCTTTTGCCTCTTCTGTGAAATAGGAACCTTAGATTACGTAACAGTCAAGCCCTTCCATCTTGACACTCAGGATTCCAACAAAGAATGTGTTCAGTCTTTCATTCTTTTCAAACTTCATAGCTCAGGCACCATGAAAAATTGCACTAGGACATGGAAAGCAACACCACTTCTCCAAGAATTAAGACAGCGACTTCTTTTCTTGAGGGATTTAAATGCATCCAGATAATGTAAGATGGCTCTCCCCTCCCCACTTTAGTAAATTCAACTTTTTACAGCTAATACTTTCACATGGAAGAGGGAACAGCAGTTGTCGCAGGAATGAGGAGAGATGATTTGCTGCAGGGAGCACAGAGCTCGCTCCCTCAGAAACCCTTTCTAGGTTCCCAGATGATTCTGCAGTAATAATAACTAATACCTTAATTGCTGTAAATACGGCTTTATTTCCTGCCACTTTGTGACATGCGCTGGCTTCTCTAGTAAAAATATTCATGCTCTTCACTGGAAAAAAATATCCTTCTCATCTCCATAAATCTTGCTTATCATTCAAGATTCATCTTGGGCACCAGCTCCTTTAGGAACTCTTGTGCTGAGCTAAGAGTCTCTCCATGCGCATAGCTCTACCTCAGCCATGCCAGACTTTACTGAAATCATCCCTGCATCTTCCCATTTTCATTGTGTTAGTTCATTGAAAATACAGATTGCATTTCACTCCTGGGTGTGTATGCACAGCTGACAGTGCCTGCACAGCATACACGACTGATCTGGCACTTTTGTGCTATGTTACAGTTGATAAAGGACTGTTATCAATATTCCTACTGAACAGTTGAACTGAGGCTCAGAGAGGAAAGTGGCTTTCCTAAAATCACCCTGGCATAGGGTGACCCTCTTACGAGGCTTGCTAATGATCTTCTCCACATTCGGAGAGGGTGGGGGGGGGGGCTTCTCCCTGGTGGGAGGGAGAGAGCTCAAGCCTTGTCCTCCCTGTGGATACATAGCCTTTGTTTTCCGTGTCTGGGAAATGCCCCAGGATTCCATGCTGCGTTACCCTGGGAGACTATTGCTCAATCTCAACAGCTGTGCTGGAGGAAAAGAAAAAAAAAGCAGACATTCTGAGTGTATCATACATACAATGCAATAGTGAACCCAAGATCACTAATGAGAGAGAACTCTCATTGTACAGTCTCTTTCCAGTGAGGTCTAGCTCTTAATTTTCCGTGGGCGTAGCAGGAAGCACTAGTGTAAAAAATAAAACATATATATTACTAATACTGTTGCTATATAAAACAATATTTGGCCAAGATGGTTAAGATGTGATTCAGCCCTTGTTCATCAGGTTGCTAAATATTATTCAGTGAATGTAGTCACCATATGGTATAACTGAGTGTTCTTGGGAAGCCAGGTAAAATATTATGTTGGGTATGGAATTTGAAATTGTGCATGTCTCTGGTGGATCAAATCTGGGTGAAGCTGCAGACTGCTAATTCCTTTAAACCCTCATGCAAAGACCAAAATGCACAGGAAAAATGGAAATGGTGTAGCCTTGCCTGCATCTCTTCATGAGGTCGGTTTTGCTCAGAAACTGATGGAGAGTGGGCAGAACCACACATCTTGACACAGATACAATCTCTGAAGGAAAATGTGTGTGGGCAAGTACAGTACCAGCTGGGAAAGTCTAAGTGACTGAAACCCATGACTCAGAAATCTTAAATTGCCTTAAAATTAATGAAGCTCTGTAGAGATGACTCAGTTCATTCATGTCCTTAGCTCGCAGGCTCAAAAGCTGGCAGAAGTGGCTACTGCCCAAAGTCTGGAAGAGCAGACCCTAGAGTTGAAAAGGATCCCACACTGGGTTTTTTTTTTGGGGGGGGGGGAGTGCACGTACCAAGTGCATGGGCTAGAGGGGCATCTTCCTCAAAGGGATAGGTGACCCCATCAAGGCACATACTCTCTGTGCCCAAGTTTCTGTCATTTTAAAATGAAAAGGGAGAGATTGGATTTCTAAGTTTTCATCACTGTTCATATTCTGATTAGTCAGGGTCCCAATAAGAAATGGAATTTTCCCCACATGGTTCAAATAAAGAGATTTTAATTCAGGGACTCCAAGCATGTATGTGTGTGCCAGGTTAAAAGAACAAATAAGGAAGAGTAAGCACCAGAGACTAGTAAAACTAGGCAACCATTACCACCCCCATGGCCAAAATGACAAAGGGAAATGATATTATTGGAGCCCCGTGAGAATCAGAACGCTGGAGAAGCCCCTGGCGGGTTCCTAGTCCTGGGGAGGTGAGATCCTACCAGACAAAAGAGCTCTAGAAGGAGGGAATGGAGAAGACTCTTATCCTAGCCTTGGTTCCATTCTTTGGTTGAACTCAGGGGGAAGCCATCCAGGGAGGGAATCTGGATTAGGCTCCCACCAATCTTGGCTTCCTGTAGCACAGAGCAGAGCAAAGGAAGATGGACAATGGATCCAAAGTGGATGAAATTAGAGAAAGACCAGGACGCAGCCTATGCCTTTACAAATGTTGTCATGCATCTGTGTTGGGGAAAATAGCAGAACATAACCCCTCTCCCAGCCTCCCCAAAAAGCAAAGGAATGAGTCTCAAGTAACAGAGGTCCGGAGGACAAGGGTCAGGTTTGACTTATTCCTTTAACCCATCGGAGTCTAATACGATGTCAGTCCCACAGGTAATCAGGAAGGAAATATTTGTTCAATTCAAGTCTGATCACAAGTCGACGTTTATGAACACCTACTAGGTGGTAGGGCAGGATGCATGGTGACTGTCCACTGAATATCTGTGGAATCAATAACGAATGTGTAGGTTCAAAACAAATTATGTAATCTTTCACATGAAAAGTGTTGCAGGCCGCAGGGAAAGGCTTGGAATCTTAGTTCCCTTAGTTGTTTTGAATAAGATTTATGGTTGTCATTGCGCAATCTGTGTAAATTTCTTGGACTATGAAAATGGTCCTTTCCTGTGAAAGTATTAAGTTAATAAATAGGGAAAGTCCTAAAAGAGACGTTTTCTGCCAGTCGTCAGTGTTGAGGAGTTTTGCAAATGGGAGTGCCCACAGAAGCAGCATGTCTAACGGATTCAAATCCTCATGAAATCACTTCCTGATGTGTAGATGCACTAAGCAAGTGACACTCTTTACAGTCTGACAGGCCAACCAGACACCTGGCTCCACTGTCCCTCAGTTCTCTGACTTCAGACAAGCACTTGACCTGGTGAGCCTCAGTTTCCTGCTGACGCCTGTCTGGGGGTCAGTATCAGGAACGAGTGAGGTGACGTATGTCAAATTCCTAGCAAAGAGCCTGGTATATAAGAGAAGTTCACCTCCTCTCAGCTCTGACTTTCCAGTGGGGTCATTTGAGTTTCTCAGAATTGATGTAACATGTAAGAGACTAAGGCAGGGAAAAGATGATTAAAGATGTTTTCTGTATTACTGAGCATTGGGGGAGGGGAGTGGCTTTTTTATGATGGAAAGAACCCTCTACATGAAAGAAGTGCAAGAAACGGTAAAATTTACAGACCACATCTCAATTCTCACTCATTTTTCCTAGTTAGGAACTGCTGCTCCCATCTGTCCGTTGACATACAGAGGAGCAAGGCACTCTTCTCTTTAGTACTCACTGGGATCCTGTGGCAAACACTCTTGTTTGCATAGTAAACAGCCATTCTCCCACACTTCTATGATGGTCAATCCCATTTCCCTCCAAAGAGGCTGAAGTTCCAGATCATTATTTCCCAGCTGTTCATGTAAATAATCAAGGTCATGTGACACAATTCAGACCAATGGAACTTAGGGAAAAATTTGGAGTAAGATGTTTCTCTTTAGGAAAAGAAAGAAGCTGATAGAGAGAAGCCCCGCTCCTCCTGCTTTGTATTTCTTGTGATGTTTGTGTCTTGGGCAATTTCTACCGACCATAGAGAGAAACTAAGAGAAGAGCACAAAAGGTGTCCAGACTTCTGGTGTAATTAAGCTGTAAAATAACCAAACTCCCATCTCCAGGATTCTTGTGCATAGAGATTCATTTACAAATACTTATTGTTCATGTCACACTTAGTCATGTGTTCTGTCCCGGACTCATTCGAACTGAACAACTCTCTGTAGAATTCTTCTGGGAGAATAATAAAGTTCCAATGTCTCTGTCTCTTCTAACAGATGATTAAAAACCTGGAAATTAAAAATCACAGGTCAGGCACCTTTGAGTCTACCATCCTTTTACTTACTCATTTGATCCGATAACTCATTCTTTATTTATTTCATATATATTTATCCAATGTGTGCCAATTCTTTATTCCACTGGTTGATGTCTGCTAGCCTCAGGACCCTGCTTTAGTGTTATGACCGTAAGGGAGTCTTCCTGGGATCCTCACATTTGCATAAATGCAAATGTATCCTTAACAGTCAGTCATATCCCTTTTGGCATCTATCATGTTATATTAAAATAATTTATTTATCAATGTATCTTTCCAAATATCATATTCTATATCCCTGAGTATCATTTTCATGGATTCAACTAACTATGGATCAAAAATATTGAGTGCTGGGGAGGGGGGAGTTATAGTGTAATAAGGATGGATGGATATGATTGATACATACTGTATACATATATGAAAATATCATAGTGAATACCATTAATTTGGACCAATATTTCTAAACAAAAATAGTATTTTTATGTGGAACTGGGGATTAAACCCAGGTGTATTCTACCTCTGAGCTACACCCCCAGCCCTAATTTTTTTTTTTTTATACAGAATCTTGCTAAGTTGCCTCAAACCTGTAATCCTCCTGTCTCAACTCACATGTGTTACCTTAACACACAGAGGAGCAATTTATTCTTCTGTTCAGTATTCACTGGACTCACATGGTGGAAATTCTTGTTTGCTTAGCTGAGAGCCATTCCCCTACACTTCTCTGATGATCAAATACATTTCTTTCCAAAGAGGCTGAAATGTCCGATACTTATTTCCCAGCCTCCCATGTAAATAAGCAAGGCCATATATTGGGATTACAGGCATGCACCATCAAGCCTGGCTGAAAATATGTTGTTTTTAATTGCATCTGTACTGAACATGTACAGACTTCTGTTTCTTGTCATCATTCCCTAAAAATATGGTACAGCAACTCTTTGGGTACCATGCACATTGTAATAGGTATTATAAGTAATCCATAGATGATTTAAAGTATATAGGAAGATGTGCATGGGTAGCATGCAGATACTATGATATTTCACAATGAAAGACATGAACATCTGTCTGCAGATTTTGATATCCATGAAGGTCCTAGAGACAAGGCCTAATGGATATTCACAGAAAGCTGTGTTTTTCTACTAAGTGCAAACAGTAATCAATAACTCCCTTTCTCTCCTCCTCTTCCTCTTTCCCCCCTTTCTCATTCTTCTCCTTCCATTTCTCCTCCTTCTTTCTTCTTTTCTTTTTCTTTTCTTTTTTTTTTTTTGTATCTTTGGGGTATAGGAAAGTTCTCAGCCATCAATATGTATTCAAAACTCTTTGTAGACTAGAATTGAACTGGATACCAGGGGAAATATAGAAGAATCATAAGCTGGTAATAAGGGTAAAACTGTGCCCTTTAACTTCGCGTTCCTGGTGCATGACCCAGAGAAAGTGCTTAGTAAATGTTTGCTGAATGAAAAAATTGTACTCAAGGAGAACATATTTTATTGAAGTGACAAAATTGACCTAAGAACAATTTTAGATATGAGTCAGTGCTGTCTGTGTAACATTAGGTAATAGTGATGTGTCATAAATATGTATTGGATAAATAATTTATATTTGTAAGGCATCCAGAATTTAAATTGTAAAGTTTTGTACATTGGAAAGCCTGGTTCTCTCCTGATTTTTTTCCCTCCAAATTAAATACCTTATATTTCTGCCTCATTTTTTGACTAATTTCTTTTTCCCATATATAAAATGAGTCATTCTCTGGAATCTTTGTTTTATTTTCTTGCACCTTGCAATAGTACCAGTTTCATTGGTGTGCATGAGTATGCATACACTTGTCTTCTCTTTACTCTCAATGTTTTCCAGTAATACTTAGGCATTTAAAGATCCAGATAAACCTTGAGCTCAAACATTAAGCATTGCAAATATCTCAAAATGATTTTTTTTTAATTTGAAGGTTCTTTCAATATATGGATTTTTGCGACACAGTGTGGCATGGTGAATAAACACATCATCTTGCAGTTGAACACCCAGAACTAAATGAATAACCTTATGACTTTGTAGCCTGTGAGCTTGACTTTTCCATTAGGTTATTTTCAGGATTAAATGATGCAGTATGAAGCTTGAAAAGGGGGAAATACGGCTCCTATTAATTTTATTTATACAAAGGTGGAGGGAATTGTATGATTGGTCTGTCCTCCTCATGGAAAACTTAGTCAATCGAATGAAATGATACATGTGTAAGTGTTTTCTAAAATAAAAAGCCTCACAGCCATGTGAAGACTGGTGACAGAACTCACAAATGCTGAGATTGGGAACTAGAAAGTCAAGTTGTACGGACGGTATGAATGCTTTATTATTGGAGTTTTAGTCTTCAAGTGACCTTCATTTTAGCTGCAATATTGTAGGGAGTGTAGAGCAAAAAAAAACCGTTGGAATCTGTGTGTTTTATGATTTGGAAACATATCTTAGGACCCAAAGACCACATACATGACTCATGCGTGGCCGCATTAAATTGACCTCAACATCCTTGCGTGAGCTATTTTTAAGAGCATTGGTGAAGTATTTTGAAGCGTTGATGGTTTAGCCTCCCAAAAAGATAGAAATGACTAATAGCAGTACCTGGTAGGGAAGTATGCTCTTACCACGCATGACTCATGGCTTATAGAAAACGCTTCGTGGCACGTCTATTTGCTGGGCACGACTCACATTCACCTTGTACGATGAGGAAATACTGAAATCCCCTGGTTATTGTGCCAGAAGCTAATCATAAAATTCTCCAAAACTATTTGCAACCATTTTATTCTGGCAATGTAGAGCTGCATCCTCTAGCAAATACCTTGAGATATACCACTATTTCCCAGGGTAATATATGAACAGGCATGACATGAAGCTGTCACTGAAGGTGTTGTTTTAAAGCCAACATCAAATTTACTCTTCAAACCAAAGTATATTTTGGGACTTCAAGGGGCATTAAAAAGAATTAGAATTAAGTATTTTCTTGAATTTTTTATTTATTGACTAATTTTTATGATATTGATGGACTTATATGATCATTCTACTCAAAACTACTTTCAAAATTAAAATTCTTTTTAAAAATTGAAAAATTTAAACAATATGCATCCAGGTACATAGAAGCAAATGTTAAAAGTTCTTTTTATTGATTATCTGAAACACAGAAGATAACCTAGGATGAATAATTAGTCTTGGAATATATTTATGTACTTTAAACAATTTCTTATCTATTTTTCTCTCCAAAATTAGGTCACAATATTTTTCTGAAAGTATTTTCAACATAATCTTATTCTGTTTATTTTTAATAAAAATGTCTCCAGTTCTCTTTGGAGTTTCATTGCAAAGTTAATGAATTTGAGATTTGACACATATAACTAGACCATATTTTTTAACTGTAAAAACATTCTCTATGCATGCTGAAGTAATTGGCAGGATCAGAACAAATTCTGCTTATGGGGAGCATATCATTAATAATTTTCTTCATATTGAAAAGTTTAAGTATTTCACATCAGATATTGGTCCAGGCCACAACTTTGACTTCATTTAGAGCACCCATCCCCCTTCAATGTTTCATTAGAACTTGAACATCATTTACACCTTCATCATTGTTCATTTCCTCTCTCACTTTTTTAGGGGAAAATAGTAATGTACTCTCATTTGCTAGCTTTGCTTTTAATAATTACAACTTAATAGGAGCTTCAAAAACAGCAAGATTTTTTTTTGAAAGGCTATATTCCATTTGTTGAATACTTTCATTAATGGGTTCCAAATAATTATGAAGAAAACATAACCAAATTAAGAAGCCTATTTGCATAAAAGTTTACTGGCATTGTGGGGCATTTAGGTTGATTTATAAAGTAGTTCTTGATAAGTCAATGTTTCTAAAACCTGAATGAAGAACAAAAATTATAAACATATATGTACATATGAGAATATATGTATAGATTGATAGATTATTTTTAGTACTCAAACACATATGCAAATATATTTCTTGTTCAATCATCAAGATTTTATGAGGTGGGCATTTATTAATTCTAATTTGTAAGTGAAGATACACAGGAATCCAGGACTTAACCCTTAGCCACAGAGCTAACCAACAACAGAGATGAAATTCTTCAGGTCTCAGTGACCTCCCAGCCTCTCCTCTAACTCTTTTGCTAAAATGTTCCACCTAATTATTTGGCACAAAGCAACTGCTTTCCGGATGATTGCTGGAGGTCCTGCTAGTATCTTGGAACACATAATCATTCTCCTCTGAGCAGAATATAATTATTGATATAATTTTGAGCTGCTGTAATTTCATTCCACTAAAAAGTCACAGCATGAATCTGAAATACCAGGAAGACTTTAGGGCTAAAGAAAACAAAATATCTAGAAGAAAAAAAAAAGCTGCCATCTGTACAGAATTCAAGTAGCATCTGTGTGTGCACATTACATACCATCATCCTGCTTCTGTCCAATTTGTTCTTCAGGTAACTCCAATGACTCATGGGCTCATGGGGTTGGGACGATGGTGTGCCATACTCTTTCATATGTGGCCCTCTCATTATTCGACACATGACTGCACTACCATCCACATTTTATAGGAAGGAAACTAAGTTTAACACTCGAGAACTTGCAGTGGCTTAGTAGAGCTTAGTGGAATATGTGTTTACATTCAAGACCACTTAAATTCAAAGCCCATTCTTTCAACCACTTTGCTACTCTGCCCTTTTACAATAGGTGCTTAATAAACAAATGCATTATTTAAAATTAATGTAGTCTTAGACACACTTTTATGTATGACTTTGGAGTGAGGTTTTACTCTTGGATTTTATGTGTCTATAGTTTTTTTTTTTTTTTTTTTTTTTTAAGGATAAGCTATTCTTTTATTTCAATCACTCAAACACATTTTAAAACAATCTACCTAGGCATATATTTCTATCTTTAAAAAGCAACTGTTAGATTAGGAAACTGCTCATGTTCTCCTAGCATCTGTCTTCCTATCTCTCTTCCGAGGTACATTTAAATATCCCATTATCAGATTAATTTCAAAACATGAAAACTCTTCGATTAATTCACAGACCACCTATAGCACATGGGACATGCTTCAATGTGACGGAGAGTCCCTTGTTCTTTCATTTCATCTATTCTCCCATTGTTATCTCATCTTCTGTCTTCCGTAGCCACCCCTCTACCTCTGTCCCCACCAGCCCTGCCTCCCCCAGGCGCCTCTAGCACACCAAGGGCACCTGTCAGTCTCTACTTTGTGACTCCAGAGGCTGAAAGCACAGAGAAGTCAATCCTGGCACTGTACTGAGAACTTAAACACTAGGGGAAAACAAACAAGAACAGAGAAAGGTGAAACATGTGAAAAGAGATGAGGGTAAAGATAGTAATGCAGACACAGGGTTGCAAAAGGTGAACTACATCTCTTCGAGCTTCTCAATGGCCAGCTTTGCTAGCTTCAGTTCTGGTTGTGCTGGGACAAACTAGACAGGTCCTGAGCTCAGTGCTCTCTGTGAGTCTCTTCCCTGTGGTTTCAGCATGTAAAGTCAGCAGGCAGAGACTGGCCCGTGTGCCTTTAGGTGTGTTAGAGGCAGAGGGGGAGTAGGGCTGGTGCAGACAGGGGGGCAGTGGTGGCTATGCGGGCAGGTGAAGCTGAGACTGCTAATCTAAAATCAAATTGTTGAGCCACAGGGGTTGACTAAGAATTGGAGCCCACAGTGGAAAAGGCCAAATAGGGATTGGGAAACCTGGAAAGAAGGCAGAATAGAAGTGGGAGCTCAGCAGGCCAAACAGAGCCGGATGGGATGACTCCAGAGTGAAAATGTGGGTGAGAGTGGTGTCCTCCTGGGTTGTCAGCACGTGGACTGGTAGCCATGCTGGGTGTGACTGGCGAGCTGGAGCAGGAAGGACTGTAGACGGGACTGGCAAAGTGTCTAGCAGCCTCCTGGAGTCCTAGGCAAGGAGGTCCCTTGCAGGAGCTGCCTGGAAGCCAGCTCTCCTTCAGCGTGGCCCGGGCCACTTCCAGATGGATTCACCAGAAGCCTTGGCAATGAATTTAGAACTCAGAATGGAGACTGAAAACTCCCTTAGTGCTCTGGGCTCGAATAAATAGAGAGGGATCAGCCTTTGCTTTCAAGATATGGCCTATTTGGCCCCAATAAGCCTGTGCTCACAGAGACGGACACTACAATTGTCCTATTACACAGTCACAGGCACCTCCAACCCGGCCTTGCAAATGCGAGCATTTGGGCATTGGGGTGCCTGCTTGGTCTTTCCAGGTCATGACATTAAATTGCATCAGAATGCATGAGCTTGCCTTCCTTTGTCCAAATAAAAAACTACTGCGCTCCCTAACAGCTGTATTTCTAATGCAGTCCCTCAGAGAGTTGTAACTCATAGAAATTGAGTCAGGGAGCCGGGCGTGGTGGCACACGCTTGTAATCCCAGCATTCGGGAGGCTGAGACCGGAGGGTCCGGGTTCGCGGCCAGCCTCAGCTACCTAGTGAGGCACTCCGCAACTTAGTGAGACTCGGTTTCAAAATAAAGAATAAAAAATAGGGCTGGGGGTGTAGCTCGGAGGTAGAATGCCTCTGAGTTCAATCCCCAGTACCGCAAAAAAAAAAAAAGAAATTGAGTCAGGGTTGGCACGGGCCCCCGGTGGACCGGCTCCCACATCTGCATGATCTTCTTTTCCCTTTTCCTCATGCTATTTGCCATTTGAAGTATTCTGCAAACTGTAAAGCACTAGTAGAAATATCAATTGATGTGATTTACTCATTCATTGAACAAGGATTTGCGGAGCTCCTTGTATAAGCCGGAGACCCGGCTAAGTGACAGTGGACATGGGTAAGACATGGTCACAGTTCTCAATTGCAGAGGGTTGAAGGAGAAAGAGAGAGAGAGAGAGAGAGAGAGAGAGAGAGAGAGAGAGAGAGAGAGAGAGAGAGAGAGA